>JABFFI010001049.1:0-21601 GCA_013623725.1 Fusarium robinianum | reverse complement strand
GGGGGGGGGGGGGGGGAGGAGGCGAGCAGGAGGCGAGAAAGCGGATTCCTCCCTCACTGCCGGTCGGACGTCGTGATGTTTGTCGGTCGCAATGGCGTGACTTTTACCATGGCAAGCCCGTAGAGAGGCGTCCAGAGGCATTCAAAGGTTCCAGCTTCCAAGGGACCCTGCTGGAGACCCCGGGAGCGCTGGGTCGCTGGCGTAGCAGAAAATGCCCACTTACCTGGGCAACATCGTATGATGGACGAGGCTGAAGAGGGGAATTGCACGATGGCCAAGCCCCGCGTCGATTGGCTGACTCGCGCCGACCCGAGTGCCGCATTGTCATTGGGTCGCCGGGTGCTGTCGATCACCGTCATTCGCTGGGNNGAAAGGTACTCGGAGGCGGGTTTCATGGCCGGCTCCAAGGATTGACGCTGCCGGGACACCCCCCGTCTTGCCCGTTACAGCCTGTCACAGACTGCTTAGCGTCATCCCCTGTCACTTTCCACTGGCGGGCAGCCATTTTTTTTTTCTTGCCTGCCCCGTGCCTGCCCACTTGCAGCGCACTTGCACTTGACCCGCCGGCTACGCCCATCATGTCCGTGCTTGGCAACGGTTTTTTGTCTACGACAAATGTCACTTCAGCCTCGTCCTTGTGGATTTTTAGTCCAGGCTTCTAGGCTCATCAGCCATGTCTAGCCCCATCCAGACCAGGAAAAGAGGCTTGTTTCAGTGGGTCTGTTTTGCGGGTTCGTCGTCGTTTATGTCTCGCTTTTGGCAGTTGCTCATGATTGGCAGCGTCATGGATCTTTTCTAATTATTCCTTTTTTTCGTTTCTCGACTTGCATTTTTTTCATTTCTCCTCGGGTTTGTCTCTTGTCTCTCGTCTAGGTTGTTTTGGACCCTTTGTTTCTTCAACTTGATGGTCTTTGTCCTAGACAACCTCGGATCTTCGCCGGGTCGGGTCCGTTCGTTCCCCTGTCCGGATATATACAGCAGGACAACAGGACAGCACGGGACGTCCATGCTTTATGAACTCATGCAAGACGTGATGCCCCGTGCAACGAACTGCATCCCCGTGCCTTTGTCTTTTTTCGCTCATCAAGCACATAACATCCAAATATATCCTATTCTCACTTCCTCGAAGGATTCGTTTCTTTCCTGATTCCGGTCAAATGTCAAAGCTTGCTTATAGGCTATGTTCTCGAGTGACAGCGGCCCAGCGTCTATCTGACCTAGTCCACCACACGCTGCTTTGACGATGATCCCTCGCTCACCACTAATATTTCTCAATTCAGTTGTCAATAGCGAGTCTCATTGATCACCATCACCGGCGCCTTTGACACATGTAATCGCTGAATTCACGGTGGAAAATAGTATCTCACGGCGTATATCTAGGGGTCCTTCAACCACGATGGACGATGTCATCAACTCATCCTCAACGCCATCTTCAAGGCCTGATTTACCAATAAACTAAAGCAACACACAAAGTCTTTTCCTCGATTCACGTACAAACATCATCAAGCATGGGTCTACTTGAAGCCCTCGCCAGTGCTGCCGTCCTCGTCGGCCAACTCTCCGGGGTCGCCGCCAACGATGTCCCCATCAACACCCCGGTTCCAATGCTCCAACCTGCCTATCAATTGTGTGAGCAGTTCGTTCTCGGCGGTGTTGGGCGTGACTGCAACGACATCGTCGCCGCCCATGGACTCACTCACTTCGAGTTCTACCGCATCAACCCGCCAGTCGGCGGCCCCAAGGGCTGCAACCACAACATTCTCCCGAATCATTGGTACTGTGTCAAGTCAAAGGGGGGTCCTGCTCCCCTTCCACAGCCACCGATCCCCGCCAATACCGCTGCTTCTAGGCCGAAGCCTACCAGGACGAGCCAGAAGAAGGGTAAAAGTCGACACCGCGGGAGGCCGTTCCAATACAGGCCCAAGCCCAAGCCCAAGCCCAAGCCAAAGGCTCCCAAGCCCACCAGTCCCCCGAAGCCAAACAGGGACCAATGTGTCTTTGGGGACTGCTGGTATGCTTTTGGCACTTTGATGTCTGAGAAGCACGCCGAGGACCGTACCAAGGCCTCCAACCTCTGCACTCAATTGTTCCATATGCAGTGTGGTGATCACAAGGCAGTCGGCTTTCCGGGAAAGATCAATGAGCTCTGCAAGGACTGCAAGGAGCTCAGTTCGGCCTGCCCTTGTTTTACCGCGGGCTTTTACCATACCAGAACTGTCAACCAGTATCTCTACTCGAGGCCCGGGACTGGCGGTTGGCTGCCTAACTACTGATACCTACCATCTTTCCGCGGGCCGGGCCCGGGAAAATGGTTGACATGGATTCGAGTCTAGTATTCGCTTTGTATTTCACTTCTCTGTCTCTCACTTGTCAGGGGTTCGTATAGAATGGCCCTCACAATTCATATGTCACGCGTCACCTTGAAGTGCACAAAGCAAGGTGGCATTTTGTATTGCAATTTTGTTCAGAAATTTCCAAGTTCTGTCATCACGATATTCGTGAAAGCTGCTCTTCCTATGTTGTGCAGGTTATGTGACTCCGATTCTGCTCTCTGCCTCAACTATCTCCTAGCCTCTGCCTCATTTGGCGACCCACGGTTCAGGGAGCGTGTCCTTCCGAATGCAGTCACTGCACTTTTCTGCAATATGGATGACTTCGTGGATGGCAGAAGTGCCTTTGCACCCGTTCAATGCCTTTGAACACCACCGGATGTTGAAGAACCCTATGTGCCCGCATGACCACTGTCTATCCACCTGGATACACATATTGGTTGCCTCTTTCTTAGTTGTATGTAAAAATTTCGAGTTTGTTTTCCTTGCTATGGAGAGGTTTGGAGCACGAAAAGAATGCCTATTAATACTATGAGTTTCTTCTACTGTTGGCGACGGGATAAGGGGGGAGGAGCGGCTGTTGTAGCACATAATCAAAGTACAAGATCCCATTTACCTTCCTAGTACTGTCTCAAGACATAGCGTCAAGCGTAAAGGTGATACTCCGTCATCGGCCATGCGTCCTGTTGCTTCCGCATAACAGACTCCTCTGCCTCGAATTCACCGCCGCCGGGGTCTGGTCGCGATGGTCTCGCAAGGCACTACGGGGCTGTCTAATAACAGCACACTCGCGGCCAATTCGTAGACCTTTGATGCTGCGTCGATCAAGACACGGGATGGGGGAGGGGGGGAGGTGATGATCTGTGTAGAGGAGGGCAGCGATGGTTTCTAATTCTCAGGCTGGTGTTGGCGATGGGCCAGCCGCGGAATTCGGCGAATCACCACACCGTTGAGCCATGGAGCCTGCCCACGCACAAGGCAAGGTATGGATCCGAAAGGAGAAATTGTTGCAACGTCTCGTCTATCCACCGCACCAACCATTCATGGGATGGGCTTTGGTCTAAAACAAGATGATGTCGCACAGGATCAGTCTGTGCATTTTTGCCTGGGTCAACCCATCTCCACACTCCATGTTGTTGACGGGGACAATTTGCAAGGCTAGCCCAGTTAGTAACAATGGGAGCTATCTCTGGCGTTCGTTACGCACAGTAGGAAGGAAGCTAAAAAGAAAACTCCAGTTCGAGGAATTGGGACCATCTTTGATCTCTCTTGTGGGGGCTTGATACATGCACTCGCTGTGTAAGACCTCCTCCCTCGACTACCTACTCCTTCGTACCATGTACATGCCTCCCAGGTTTTCTGGCTCGACATTTTTCGCCCTCTCGCTTGTGTTGCATTTGTCTCACGCTTTATTTTGCTTTCTGTGCGCCCCTCCAATTGCTTCATCTGCATCCAATGAAGTGTTGATATTCTGCAACTTGCTCCAACCTACCCGAGCGCCGCAGCGACGCCACCAAGGGCATCGGATGTCATGACATCGTATTGGGCTGTGATTGCTTCCCTTTGATGCAGAAATAAAGTAGATACCCCCAACAGTAGCATGGATTAAGCACCCTTCCCTCGGAGTAGTGAATGGTATCCGTGGCGCCACGACCCAGATCCTATAAGGGAATGCGCAATCTCTTCCCGGACAACATTGGGGCACTTCAGACACTGCTAAAACTCTCCCAGGGGGTGATTGCAGCCGAGTTTGAATGGCCCAAGTGATGTTCCAGGTGATCGAAAGATCCCATTTATCCAAGCCCATTGTACCTGATTCTTCAGACATACCTACCTATATAGTGACAAGGTTTGCAACCGCCGCCAAGACCAGTACTTGGTTGTTCGCGGGCGAAGATATCGCTACTATGAGAACAAATCTACCTACCTACCTAGTCATTGGGGTTCCGGGGTGAACATTGCGAGATGAGGGTGGGAGGGAGGGGGATTTGAGGATATAGGTAGGAGATGAAGGTGCAGATTCGGTTTCTCCAGGGGTACTGGATTCCTAGATCTGTTATCGTTTGCTCTTATCGTTTAGTGAAGAAATGGAATATTCGCGTGCTTCTTGATTATCCGTTTGCTCATAGAACGCCGTTTGGTCTGAATATTTTTAGTGACATGGTGACGGAAAGTGCACTCCTCGCTCCTTCCAATTTCGCTCAAGAACCCTCAAAACCTCCACACCACGCGAAACCCAAAATCCTTGAATTTTGCTTCACAACTCCTCGCCCTTCAAAGAATCCTCACGAAGAAGCACCCGTGGATCATTGTGCTATCCTGCTGCTGCTCCTACAATAAATACCCTCTGTGTCCGAGGTGGCCTTCGGGTCCAGATCCCGAACGATGATGCACTACGCCGTGCTTCGATTCCTCCTCTGGAACCTCTTATGCGTCTCATCTCTACCCAAAGAGGCTCAATGCTTCTCTTGGGGAGCTCAGGTGGCAAGCGATGGTAAATCGGAGAACCTCCCGGGGACGGATCGAGGATACTCACACCTAACAGGGGAACGAAGCGCTCCGCTACACGTTCGACATGAACGTGATAGCTCACCACAAAGTCGAATCTCTAGCGTATACACCGTTGCTCTAGAAGAGCTTCAGGAGCTAGAATCTGAGCCCCTCTGCCATCGAATTGCCGCTCGCTTGCTGGTCAACAACTGTCACTTACTCGATGGCCAAGACGAGGCCACGATTCACACCGACAGTGGAAGGGCTGTGCGAGACTTTGTTGATTCGTACGCGGCAAGCCTGGCGATTTGCGACTTGGAGAGAGGGAGCTTTTCCATCCCTCCTAGCTGCAGCAAATTCCGAGAAGCGACCTTAGCCACCCTACCCGTTCCGCCTCGACCTCAACTGCATGTTTCAACAATTGAGATTGACAAGTGCCTTGAGGGCCTGGCACAGTCAGACTCTGCATGGAACACCTGGGTAAGCTATCGTCACAAAACCCTCCGCTTTTGCGAGGCGGCTCGGGTGGACAATGAGAAAGGTTCGCTCTCCATCCTGGACGACGTAGGTCATATGCTAAGTTGTTCATGGCAGATCAGAATATCCATCTCTATGAGCGAGTAACTAAAATCCTCGAGAAGCTTACTAACCAGGTCGAAATCGAGTTGGAGGAGCGCCTACGGGATCTCAACCGAGTGTTTGAGGAAACACGCGATTCCATCGAGAATCTTGCGCCCCAGGTTGAACACTTTCGTACAGAACTCGACGCAGCCATCGGGGCTGTACAGGACCGGGTCGGCCAAATCGTCACGGTAAGGAAGAAAAATTAACCTACTATGAATAGGTGGATCTGACGAGGAGTAGGACTCAGGCGAAGCTGCGAGAAACGGACTTGACGATGCGAGAAGCCTCCAGCTGCTACTGGGGTTGATGATACGGGTAGCAAAGGAAAATGCCATTGAGACTGCTACGTCGCACGAGACTTCTCTTCAGGCGGCTGCTCAACGGGCAAATAGCGAGTTCGAAGTCGTCTTGGCCACATTGGCTGCTGCCGTTGCTGCTTCCGTTTCGCTGCAGAACCAGATGGTAGGCCACTTACTCGGAATGACTCTCGGTTACTAACACATATTAGGGAGCAGTGGATGCCCAAGCAGGAGGGATTTTATCAAAACAATCCAAGATAGAGGCAGTACGTCAGGCGTTTCCACCTATTTTTGGCAACTGCTAATATGTTGGAAGGGGATGACGAAACTTGAAGCACTCGCCAACGATCTGGTTGTCAAATACGACGATCACGAACGCCGCCTGGATCAAGCACATCACAAGACTGGCCAAATCCTGGAGACTCTTGATACGGTCGCCGCGTCTGCTGCGGGATTCCGAAACTACATGACTGGGGGCCTTGGTTTCCTGGGATACTGGCCATACCTCGTCTTCCCTGCAGTATCGTTGGTGATGGGTTCCTACGGCCTAGAACCATCGGTTGGGCGAAATTTGTGGCTGGTCTGTATAGGTATGTCAACAAATTATCTCTGATATCATTGCCTACTAACACTGATATCAAGGGGAACTCGCGGGATTCGCTGTTTCTAATACCAAGCCCTACGCAGACGCATACTTCTCTTCCAAAGTCCCACCAACCAATATCGAGTTTCTCAACACAACGGCTGATTCCGAGTTCTTCTCCAAGCTCACCAGCAACCAGGCTTGGTGGCCAGCTTCATCTGCAGAACATATACAACATCTACAGGGACAGTGATCCCAGCAACGATCTTATGAGGTTTAAACAATGACTTTTTTTAGCGGGGTTACGGTGTTTTTCGAGGTTTCAAGGTCCTTTTTACTCATGGCTTGCCGCATTTCAATGCCGTGGCTTGGGAAGAGGATATTGAAGAAACTGGGCGTTATGGGAACTCAACGGGTCGGGGCGCATCTTTTTTTCAGCTGGGAATATAGTCACTTGCTTCAACGCGCGGGATTTCATTCGGAGTTAGGGATTCATGCCTCAACCGGGATAGGGGCTATACAAGTTTCATCATTATCACAAGCGTCGGGAGTCATATGGCGCACATGAGAATAGCCCCAGGAATAAAGCAACGAGGTCAATTTCACTAATGCCTGACGTGATACTGGTCTTGGAGACAAGACTGGGTATTTAGCAACCAAAAAAACACAATGCCTGATCCGCCCCTGCGCTCATCGAGAGCAATGAATCCTGTCCCTGAACGCCACGGCCCCCTCCTTTTACCTCCTCAACGCCCGGATGCTAAATCACATTAGAATAGACCGGTAGGGGAGATCGAATAAAGCCACGGGATGATACCCTATTCCCTTCCATGGCTACTCCGACCCTCCAGCTGAGCAATCCTGTCCGCCGTGTGGGCATCTAAATATGCCCTGCGGAGCTCAACCATCCCCGAACCGTGCTTCTTCACCAGGCGGCTCTGTATCTTTCGAGCCTTTTGCTGGTACATCGCCTCGGTCTTTTCGGTCGGATGCCGGCGTATGTTGATCTTGGACACAAACACAAGGTCCTGGTCATCGCGGTCCGACCATATGCCCTCGTGTCGGGTGGGCACGGGGAAGCCCTTCTGGAGGCGCTCCATGACGAGCTCGGCGAGCGGGCCGGGGGTGAGCGTCGTGCGCTGGAGGCCTTCGATGACGATGGGGCGGGAATATCCGAGGGATAGGTAGTGGTCGATGCATTCTTGGATTTGGCGGCGGTTGGCAATGTTTTGATCTTGGCTAGAGGGGTGTTGTTGCTTGGCGGGCTCCTCTGGCGGGTTTTTGTTGTTTCTGGGGTGGGACGAGGCAGCGAATGAAGCTGGGAGTGAGCGTCGAGGCTTTGCGGGCTGGGGGTTTGACTGGGGGGGCCGTGTGATGGAGGACAGCGTTTGTCGGGGGACTGGGGCTTCTCTAGGGCCCGCCTCGCCGTTCTTGCGTGAG
Organism: Fusarium robinianum; assembly: GCA_013623725.1. Taxonomy (NCBI): domain Eukaryota; kingdom Fungi; phylum Ascomycota; class Sordariomycetes; order Hypocreales; family Nectriaceae; genus Fusarium; species Fusarium robinianum. The sequence goes on along the minus strand of JABFFI010001049.1, from coordinate 13,835 downwards.
GGATCGGTCTGTGATTTCTTTTGCAGCCGCGATGCTGATCGACTAACGGACGTCCCGGCCCCTGACCGAGCTCTACTCAGTGCAAAGGGTATCGGGGTCGGGTCCACGGCCCAGGTGCGAGTTGGCATCGGCGAGGAGATGCCGGCTCGGCGCTGTCCCGTCTCCAGGTTCGGCGACTGCTTCTGTCTGAAACCCGCCTGGGTTGTGCCGAGATCCTGGGACTCTTCCTGCATCGGCGGCAGGGGCGGGAGGTGCTGTGATGCCTCGCTTTCGTCGACGTAATTCTGAGGTTGCATCCGACTCCCCCGGATGTTGGGGGAGGGCTGATCTGTGGCCGGCTGCTGGGCCAGCGCCTCGACTTCGACGTCTGGGGTCGAAGGTATTTCTCTGTCTCTTGGGTACCGCATTCGCTTGGGGACGGGGCCTGATGAAGATGGGAGGTGGGCACTAGCCCGTCGCTTTGCTTGGGGGATAGCGACTGGAGGTGACGAAGGGAGGTAGCTGGGCGGGAAGCCTGAGCTGACAGGAAGCTGGAGTGGCTCATCGTCATCCTCGTCCTCATCCTCGTCTACCAGGTTCTGGTGTTCGACATCAGGTACGACGTTATCCATCGTAACCCCTTCTCCTGTTTCTTCAGCCGCCGCCTGACTCTCATCAAAGCTAGCCATTTCTAGGAGAAACTCCATAAGATTCTCGTTGTAGCATGCATGTAGCCGTACAAGAGTGTTGTTATCGTAGTTGTCGAAGCCTAGACCTTCGGCGACTTCGCCCCAGTTTGTCTCCTCACCTGAGAGGTTGACCGCATTTGCCAGGTCGAACAGTTCAATGGTTTTGCCTTCGATCGTAGGCCGTCGCTTGACTTCAGCTCCAGACGCGGCGATGAAGACCTCTAGATCTTCGTAGAAACGCTCTCTCATGATACCCATTTCTTCGTCGGTCATTTCGAATGCATCTTCATCGCGCTCATCGACCTGGGGTGCCTCTTCCGGGAATGCTTCTTCGGGAAGTGCCTCTTCTACAGAATGTGCCTCCTGGCTGTGAGGACTCTGGGGGGATGGCTGTAGCGGAAGTGCAGGTTCGTCGTGATGAACGGTCTGCTGTTGTGCAGTGGGTTGCTGGACACTTGTTTGTTGAGGTGTCTTTCGGGTTGCCTCTGGCGGATCCGCCGAGGTTGTCTGCGGTTGTTCGCCTTCTTTTGTGACAGGGTCGTCTGGCACTGAAGCAGCCATCTGCTCTAACTGCTCCGTGGGCAAGAACTGTAAGGTCTTGATGAAGCGATTTCGCCACGATTGCCAAGTGTGTTGAGGGTTCTACCAAGATTAGTCGTGGGCCTTGGCTGACACTGGTCAAGAGTTGGAATCTCACATTTTCAGCAAAGTCCTGGTAGGCTTTGTTGCCTGCCCGGTCGCAAGGACGTGAGAGCACCCACTTGATGAGACGCGCATCCTCTACTGGTGTGAAAGGCGTACGAGTTGATTTCTTACCGGCAGTTCTTCCGACTTGTTTGGGGGCGAGCTCTGGTTGGTGTCCGATGAGATATTTGTCCTTAACCTGGATATAGCCATTCTCTACGGATTCCGTGATGAATTTCCAAGAGTAAGAACCTATGGGCGCGTCACGTCTCAAATAATCCGCGATGAGCATATCTGCCTGCTTCTCTAGAGGCACGACACTTCCACCGTTTTGCTTTTTCCAAAGTCAGATGCCATGTCCCTCTTCTGCCTGGGAAAGGGGTCGCATACCTTGATCTTGGCGAGGAGATCGTTTCTCAGCGGAACTCGTTGGGCGACCCAGAACTTGACATCCTTGAACATGTTTCCGCCTGTGGCGCCCTCGACGCCATCGTAGGTCACCACAGGCGCCATGACGATAGATGCGTGTTGTTGATGAGTGTCGGGGCTTGCTGACGAACGCTAGTCTGCGCGTTGATTCTTTAACTCTTTTTTTCCGTCTGGAGTTGGTCGTGATCTGGTTGATGGCGTCGTGAGGCAACCACCGTCAACAAAAAAAAAAAAAAAAGAAAAAGAATTAAAATTGTTGCCGCGAAAAGATATAGCGTTCCTTAGAAATAAATTTCTCAGAAGAAACGCCACTCTCAACGCCGCTGGCAAGGTTGTTATCTTTTTTTACCATGGTCAACTCCAAACACTTGGATGGTAGAGAGATGAACGCGTAGGGAGTGATGATGGAAGGCGCGCCATCACGTGGGTCAAGACAAAGAGGGAGGGAGACAGACGGGACCCAGTTGCGGTCATTGACTTATCCGTGCACAAGACACTCGCATATTAGCATACCATCGCCGAGCTGTCCGGCTTCTTTAGGACGTCGACGGTCATTTCAAAGCCACGCTCGACCCTATATATTTGTAAACTATCTGTCTGTCGTATTGTTTTCCTTCTCTTCGATCATATTCGCCCGTCTCTTCAAATACTCATCCTTCCCCGGGTTGAGCTCGCAATATGAGAAGCTAGCTGGAAACGACATCCCTCAGCCTCCTCACACAGCCCGGTTGCCAAGCTGTTTAGCTGGCATATTTTAGATCTTGTCGAAATTTCTCAAGTCATCATTGAGGTTATGATTATTCGGTCAAGCTAGCGATCATGGTCTCGGTCAAGGCGATCCTGATTTTCATTCTCGTTCTCTCTTTTATGGTCTTTGTAGCCTTTTTCGGGAGACTGCCTGCACTAAGGTTGGTGGCGTATACTCACTACATTGCTTGAGAGAAGGGGGACTGACTGATGGTTCAGACGAACTCCTATTGCTGCTCTGCATAGGTTAATATGGATTCACATCCCCAACGCCGTTTTGGCAATAGACAAGATGCTCACGGGAGGGAGAGTGTCGAGGTATATGTCTCGATTTGGAAATTACATGTTGCATGAGCGACACTGGACAGTAGTGGTAGGTCATCTCAATACGTCATTCCTATCAACATCCCAGAGACGGAGGATCATCTAGAATTTCTTACTTACATCTTGTCAGATATTCTTTCTTCTCATCATGTCCGTCGCGGAGTACCTCTACCTCCCTCATATGTGGCCAAAGATCGGCTCCTTCACAAAGATCACGGCCTCCATCACCGTCGTGTTGCCCTACCTATTCCTCTACCTCGCCTGCTCCGCCGACCCGGGCTATATCATGCCGGAGAACCACGCCTACCACCTCTCCCTCTATCCCTACGACCATACCCTCTTCCACCCTGGACACGTCTGCCGGACTTGCCGCCTCCTCAAGCCCGCCCGCTCCAAGCACTGCAGCATCTGCAAGCGCTGCGTGGCCAAGTCTGACCACCACTGCATCTTCATCAACTCGTGTGTTGGCTACGGGAACCAGCATTACTTCGTCATGTTGCTCGTGTCCACCGCCACTCTATGTACCTACGGTGGCCTGCTCGGTCTCTCGCTCCTCAAGGAGCAGGTGAGGAAATACAACCCCGACTGGACTCTCTGGCCGCCCAAGAGCATGTCCTTCCCTCAGTATATGGCCGCATGGGGTTGGGGCATTCAAGACGACATCAACATGGGCGCCACGACGCTCCTCGCGCTCCTCACCTCCCCTCTTGTCTGGGGCCTCCTCCTCTACACCCTCTATCTCATCTACTGCGGTACCACGACCAACGAGACTCTCAAGTGGACAGAGTGGAGGGAGGACATGCAGGACGGCTTCGCCTTCCGCCGACCCATGCCCATCGGCCGGCAGAAGAACGAGAGGATCGAGCCGCGGCACACGCGTTGGCCGGTCGAAGTAGACCAGATCCTCGTCACGACGCAGGATGGGCAGCCGCCCCAGGACAATCCGCACGTCCCCGGAGAGGGACCTTGGGAGAGGGTGTGGAGTTTGAGCGACATCGAGAATCTCTATGACCTAGGCTTCCTGGATAACTTGGCTGACATCTTCATACGGGACTACAGGTTCAGGAGCAAGGGAGACGAACCCATCGTGGAGCGGAAGCGTCGTTCACGTTAACGTACTTGCGCATACTTGGATTTACACAACAGGGGTCGGGAATAATTCCAAGATGCATACATACCTATATGGTTCCTGTACACTAGAAATACTATTGTAAAGCTCAGCGGCTGTTTAGTCCGTCTTCTTCTTCAACATCTTACTACAATCAGTCAGGTCGACGGTCCCCGTCAAAGTTGTAGATGCATTACTGTTTGTCATTTTACGTCGCTCATGATATCATATCCACACGCTTCTAGGTCTTGTGTAGACCACCCAAGACGACGCCCTTGTCTCCCGCCGCCGTAGTAGCAAACATCATCCCCTGTCGCTACCCTCATCTAGAGCGCATTGGTTTTCAAAATCTACTCCATCCCCAACTCCACGACTCTGGTCCACCTCCGCCAAAGAGATCCGTTTACAGAATGGTGCCGAAGCTATGTCGCGGTTAGTGAATGCCCCTCCGGCATATGGATATGCCTGGCCACTTACCCAAAGGTCTGCTTGATGCTCTTAATGTAGTACTCGAGCCAATTGCGCTTGGTGACATCCTCCTGGCCAAGGGGCACGCCGTCCCAGGTAACTCGCATGACGGTGACGTGGTCAACATCGTTCTGGTCGAACTCGATCTGAAGCTTAGAGTAGTGACCAGCTGGCCACTGGCTCAGGCGCCAGCTCTGGACGATCTTCTTGGGAGGATCGAGCTCGAGATACTCGCCGGAGACGTTGCCGCCGAACAGCTCGAACTTGCCACCAACCTGAGCACCCTCAAAAACTTTGGGAGGAGATCGAGTAAAGGCAGCAATTCTGGCAGGATCGATGAAGGTCTGGTACATTTCTTCGGCGGTGGTTCGGAACTCCTCATTATCGGTGACAGTAGTAGTGTTCACGACGCCACCGGCTGAGGCCTGGGAGCTCGCACTCTGGGCCGATTTGGCACCGGAGGCATTCTGGGGGTGCACCTTGGGCGTTGAGAATCCGCTTGAAGGGTTGCTCCCGGGGGCGTGTTGAATGTCCTTGCCGTGCTCAGCAATAAGAGCAGGAGCAAGCTTCTGGAACGCCTTGCGCAACTCGGGCACAAGTTTGGAGCGGACAAGGTCCTTCACGGGTTGCTTCTCCTTGGACTCGGCGAAGATGTCTACGTCAAACTACGAGGGTCTTAGCGGCTATATTCTACGGGAACCCAGTGGACACGAAAGCATGGGGAGAATCACGTACCACGTACTCATCTTCTTCCGTGTCGTGGGCGACCTCGGGCACAGTGATGGTGCCCGAGACATCGTCCTCCCCAGGAGCAGAACCTGGCGTTCACGTCAGCCCAATTGCTGTAGATGGATCTTCACTGATCCTCCTACCAGAGTACTGCAGGACAAGCTTGACATCGAAGATAGTGATGACCTTGCCCTTGCGTTGACTAACATCGACATCACCATCCATGCTCTGGATCTTGTCGATCTTGGCCTTGACGTCGCCGTCCTCGGCCTGAATCTGCGGCAGGTTCTCGTCAAACCAAGCCCGTGTCCAGGGAGACACGTCCTTGTTGACCCAATGCCAGTTGTTAGGGTTATGGAGGACCATTGTGAGAGTCGGGGGCTCGCCGGGAGCGATTGAAGGAGGGAGAAATTCTAGCACTTTGATTCAGGTATGGTTAGCCTCGTGACACTTCAAGCGGGATGGCAAAAGCTCGAATTTGAAAAAGAAACCGCAGGTTAAAAATCAGAAATGGTCTTGGACCACAGCATGTTGGTCATCAAGGAAGGGAGTACAAGTCACTCTATGACTGGTGCCAGCTGGATATCTCATCACGGAGAATGCGGAACAGAACGTCGACGAAGGCGATATGACGGCAGCAACACTTACAAATTGGGAGGCAAAGAGCGTAAGAGCTAGCTGTGCTCGTGTCTTGAGCGATTAACAATGGGGGTTGGAGAAGGGAGAGTAGTAAAGGAGAATGGAAAAATGGGAGAAGATGAGAACGGAGTAGGTTGAAGAAATTGAAGAAGAAGAGTTCGCGGAGAAGAACCCTCTAGAATTTTACTCTAGCCTCGTGCCCCCACTTGAGCTTGAATGTGGGGCTAATTTCCCCTTGCCTTGGTAAGACCCAGCCTCGCCTTTCCAGCCATTATTTGACTTTGTATTACATCAGCCTCGACACCTGAGGGAAGAGGCATCAACGACTGACCACCTACAGTGACCAAACTTGACGAGACGATTTCAACCCACAGTTTCCCATCGCCAGAAGATGCTCTCGGAAATGGGAGTAGAAGCGATATTTGTCCAAACCGAGTAGCGGGGCTCGTCATTGCGCTTCCGAATGCAATGGTCTGCAAGTCGACAACAACGTTGTGTCTCAGCTCGGTAGCAACTCTGGAAAGTTCCGTTGTCAACGACCAAGTGAGTGCCCGAGTGTTGGAAAACGAAACGACCGCCTCGGGGGAAACATGGAAGGGACGGGGGAACCCTATCTGTTTGTGTACGGCTGCTCCTCCTTTCAAGGACGGAACTACTTCCCACGCCGCCGACGACTCCGTTCGACTTCCGACCCTCGACGCCCTCTCCGCCTTCGCAACCACCTCAATCTCAGAAAGGGTCACGCGCGGATGGACTTGAGTTACCAGGATTCGAAGGAATGTCATGGCGACAGCCACCATGAAACTAACGCGGCCCTTCTTTCCATTGCGCAGCTCTAGACTCTCTTGACTTCGACTCCCGGTTGGTTGGAAGCGCGCTGAGCCCTGGACACGCGACAAGCGCCATGTTGATATCCACCGTCGTTGGCGGGATACCGACCCTTGGACTTGTGTATCCCGACCCAAAACCCGGCCGTGGCGGCGTCAAAGAGTCGGATTGGATTGGATCACGCTGCAGCGAGGTCGAGGATCTAGACAAAGGGCGCCTACGTCGGTAGCGTCAGCGCCTAGTCTTGCGACATGGATGCCAACACGCGAGATATTCCTCCAATCGCTCACTCGGCTGAAGGAAAGGGGCGTTCGATTCCACTTGATAATCCTTAGTCTGGCTCTTTCGGGTTGTGGGAGTTCAGTCGATCCTCGGCCGGACTGATCGCTTGCGCCTGTCCGAGGCGTCTAGCAACTCTTGCCGACACGCATCATGGTTGAAACCGGAATCATGTTCCGTCCCAAGGACTGCATTGACTAGAACATGCAGAAAACTAATCGACTGACATGTCACACAAGCTTGGGCAAGTCATGTCTGAATGGTGAAGAGTTGTCCATCCCTCCCATCCAGTTCGAACTTGCTCACCGCTGTCACCGTTGTGATGTACAACGATACTTGCCTCATTATCTTGCTTCCATGATCTTGTTGTAAATGTGCGTGTTGATTTGTGTGTGTTTTGTTGTGATGTCTCAACGATTTCTCCCATCTCTGGAGCGTATCACAATCACAATCACGACAACCACCAGCCTAGACGTCAACTCTCATGCAGATAGCTTACAATGCTTTAGGCGATCTCGACTTGGACACACCGTTGCACATGCAACGGATTCTTACAGGCCGAGAAAGGACGCCATTAAGCGCCGACGCCCACCCTCACCCGCATGGTCAACTCAGCGCGACCAATAATGATGCCTGTCACCCTTTAGAATGGATCTAATAATAGAAACCATGGTGGTCCTGGTTCTCTCCAATCGGCGTCAAGGTTGATAGCCTCTCCCAACCTCTGCCTACAGCGGGGGTTTCGGCATGAGCCATGAACATGGGAGGAATCCTGACAAGGCAGCTGTCTTTTTGACGCGCTTGTCATTTTGGTGACCGTTTATCCCTTGGTTGTCTATACTCGACAAGGGTCCTTCAATGCCCAAATGTACGGGCGGGTTGAGAAGCCGACGTTGGATCTCATATCAACCCCACAGAGGAAACAAGGATGTTCTAGACTGTCCGTCCTGTTCCCTCAAGTTGATGGATCCCACCCACGGATGATCTCCATGTGAGTCGCAACCTGAGAGAGGGGAAGACAGGCCAGGTTTCAATTAGTGTGTCTCTGTGAGGAATAGTGGTCGAATGGACTTGTGGGCACTCGAACCGTTGCCTCTGTCGGACGACCCTCCTCCTCCATGAGACAGCTTCTCACACCTCTGGGTTGGAAGAAGCAAGGTAGGTAGGTATGGAGCGACGCGCGTTACCTGCAGCATCCACGACTCCTTTGTACGTAGTAGATGTACTTGGTTGCAAGCATTCACGGGTGGATTAGGGCTTCGTAGTTCTATAGTAGTGGTAGTAGTGGTAGTATTCATGAATACCCTCCTCTCAGTCCCATGTCTTCTCGCCCTCTTCCCCCGTCCCACCTCGAGTGACATCCCACCCCAGCAAAGGCACAAGGGGATATATCGATAGGTACCAGGGAAGAGTAGAATCAGGAATAGGACAGTGCAAGTATTCCGCACAGGTGCTAGCTAGCTTGCTAATGCTCGAAAAGCCAGTCAGCGAAGAAGATGCTGGGTCTTAGCCGCCGACGCCGACAGACGAGGGTCATGGATCTCGTCTAGCTTGCAGCAACCTCCCAGCCGCGGTGCGGTGCCCCTCCTCCTCCTTCCCGTCGTCTGCTCCTCCTCCCTCCGAAAAAAAAGTTCCCAACCTCTTCAACCTATTGCCAGGCGACAGAGCATATGCGAGAAAAACTTGCCCACGCTTATCCTTCGGATTGGTCGACTGGGTACTAGACTGTACTGGGAAGAGGGCGCTTCCATCGTCGTTAGAGCAGGCTCTCTCTCGGTCGATAGATGTGGGCAATTGATCAGCACCAGCACCAGCAAAGACGATCGCGACAACGACAACGACGCGACGGCGACAGCAACAGCGACAGCTCTCAATGCGTACGTCGCTGCATTGCGTCCGCCCATCAACCACTCGATGCGAATCGCAGACGCCTCTTCTCAATTCGGATTTCCAATCGACTACCGGCTCCTGCGCCCACTCTCGCCTGAGCATCGTCTCACTACCAACATACCTACCTACCTACCACGTCCTAGACCACGACCACAACCAACAGCCACCCCGCGGGATCCAGTCCATCCACCACCCTTTTTACCAAAGGACCCCACGCACCGCTGCCGACTTGTGCGGACCCCAAGTAGCTGATACGCAGGCGGCAAGCAGGCGTGCTGCTTGTTGCTACTGCCGCCGGCGGCTGCTGCTGGGTGTCTCGCTGCAGGCCGTGGCTGTCGCCATCGCCATCACTGGCGACCCTGGTCCTTGGGCCGGCTGGAGCGACTGAGGTGACCATCCCAGCCCGGTTTCTCGAATCTCTTTTTCCACAATGACCTCTACTCGCGATCCCGCGAGACTTCGCCTGGCCCTCAACCCGCTCAGCACCTCGTCTCTAGGTGTCTACAACAATTCTCTCACGACGCCCATGTCTGCCGTTTCCATGACCTCCGGCCATATCCAGTCCATCCAGACACCCGCCAGCACCATTCAGCCCTACAATCCTCAACAATGGGTCGCCGGGTCCGTCCCGGTCCCAGAACGTCCTCTTCAGTACGCTGGCGAAGCTCAAGGTATAAAGCCTACGCTCACGGCCACTCATGAGCTCCTCTCCGATGGCTATCGCTTCTATAGTATACTAACACACCATGTCTTCAGTGTCGGCACCGCCTCCACCACCTTATAGCCCACCGAGGGGCCAGCAGCGCCCGATGAGCACCGTCTTTGATGTCTTGCCAGCTTCGACACCGACGCCGCCATCTCGGATCAGCACAAATCTTCATCGACCTTCCCCCGAGCCGGCGATGAATCCATCTTTCCCACCCCCTCCTGGCGTCACTGGGCGAGGTGCCTCCCGCGATCGGCGCTTTCGGCTTCCTTCACTAAGTCGTTCAAGAGATATGGACATCACCTCCAGTCCCCCGGAGCATCACAACCCAAGGCAGGGCATCATGGTGCAAACCACATTCCCCCAGCCAGCTCTCGAGCGACCTGATACTGGTTATCTACAGCAGGGACCACCTGCCGCACGCCGTGCCGCCTCGGCTGGAGCTATCATGACACCACCCACAGCTCGCTCAAGATCTGCATCACAGACAAGATGGGAGCCGGGTATGCCTCTTCCCCCGCCTCCGCCAGGGCCTCCCCCGTCCTCGTCAAGGTCGCAGAGCGTCCAGAGTATGGATAGAAACAGCGTTCCGATCATATCTCCTCCAACTCGACGCCGACCTCCTGCTGGTGTGACAAACCTAGGCCCCGTTCCGCCGACACCTCTAGACTGGGTTGACAGCGACAATCCGCCAACCCCGCCAACTCGAGGACGTTCTCCCGGTTTCCCAGCCGATTCATCCAGCGTCGGCAGCTCGAGTCAGCAGGTTGAGTCCACGGCATCTTCCTCTGCTAGTCAAAACGCCTTGAATCGGACAAGGGCTGTGCGTCATGACAAGACGATTATCCAGAGGAGAGCTGAAAGTCGAACCCGGCACAGTGTTCGGGGCTCCGTCGATGAGAAGATTCAGCCGGGTTCCATAACCGATATCTTGGTCCCAAACAATTCGACTGGCCTCACTCGTAAACCAACCATTGGCAGGTCGACACCTCGCTCCGCCAGGCTCCCGTTTGATGGCCCCAGAACGGGCGACTCTCTCAACCAGCCAGACTCTCGGAACTCAACACCAAGGGCCCCCATATCCGGCAAGCAGCCCCAGATCGAAGCAGAAACACCACCATTCTCTCCCTTCCCACTTAAGCATATGCAGTATGATGGCGGCAGCAGTTCAACGGCCGTGGCCCCTAAAGCCCTGCCTACTCCTCCTCATGCCCGATCTGTGTCAACCCCTCAGCCCCGAGACTCGTCTCGTCCACCCACAGCTACCATGCCTTATGTATCGAAGCATCTCGTGGTGAGCCAAACCGCCGACCAGTTCGCGGCTGGAGCTGTCGATCGTTTCCGGGCCTTTGCAGAACGGGAATCGGCGGCGGCCACGGACGCAGACCGGGTGCGACTCTTTGCCGACTTTATTGTCAGCGAGTCCAGGATCCGCCGAGAGCGATACTCATCCGCGATTGCTGCCATGGGCTCTGAGACGCTTGACCTGACGCGTGACCTCTTCCGGCCCATGGTCGCCCAACCCCGACGAGGATCCGCGGCTTCACAAGATGACTATGGCTCTGGACAACCAGAGCCCTCACACTCTAGACGTGGTTCCCTCAGCTCCAACCCGCGCGGTGAAGGATCTCAGTCTGCGCCTGGTTCCGCAGGCATTGCGCCATCGCCAAGCGGCAATCCAGCCAACCCCAATTGGTCCGGAAACTATATGCCCTCGCTATCCCCGATTCTCAGCATGAGCGTGAGCGACAATTACGAGAACGGCAGCTCAAGAGGACGTCCACCGAGCCGTTGGTGGGAGGTTGACTCGGCAGGCGAGCCCTCGCGCATGGAGCGAACCAAGCGTGAGTCCAAGTATATGGGAGTTTCCAAGAATCAATGGTTCGAGGAGGAACAGCCATCGGGAGCCAGGCACGCAGGGTCAAGTGAACAGGGCTTGTCCTCAGAGTACCCCCCGGAAAAGACTGGCTGGCATGACCAGTCAGAGCCTAGCTTGACACCACAGCCGTTTGGCATCACAGGAACATCCATCGTTTCAAGCCCATCTTCGACTATCAACCGCGAGCACTTGGACGTTTCTCGCCTCGTGACAATGCCGCCTCCCTACCCGCGGCATCATCCAGCTGTCAACAATAGCCACCCTGAACTGACCGAGACCCGAACGAAAGTGCGAGCACTAAGTCAGCTGGATGATGTCACAAAGACAAAAGAGAAATTTGCGGCCGAAAGTGTGAAGCGCCGTGAGCAGTTCTCCAAGGCATCATCCGAGCGCCGACAGGCTCTGAGGATAAATCTGCAAAATGAGATCAACTCGGGAAATATGAGCTACGCGGATGCTGGGGCGATCGAGTCGGATTCGCAAAAGAGTGAGATGGATCAGAAGAAGGAATTCGCGAAGACGGAATACGAGCAGTTCCAGAACCAGGTGGTGCTACCCCTGAACGAGTTGCTGACGGGACGCATCTCTCAAGCCACAGATCTCTTTGATGACTTGACACGTCATTTGTTCGACAATGGGGAGATCGATGCCGATATGCCACAAGAGGAGGGCGACGACAGGCCAGAGCTATTGGAAAAGCTGACGCTCCTGAAGTGGATCTTTGAAGCGCGCGAGACTCTACACAGAGCCATCTTCGACCTCCTCACGGACCGCAACGCTCGATATTGCGAAGTTGTGCTGACCCCTTACCGGCTATCTGGCAACGCGGAGAAGTTGAAGTCTGCAGAAGCTTTCTTCGCCGAGGACTCGGCTAAGCGGGAGTACGCATTTGCGAACGAGGTCCTGAATCGGGCAAGGGAGTTCAGGGCGGTTGTCGAGGAAGCGGTAGAACGAGGGGTCGCACTACAGCTGTCAGCATTTTGGGATCTCGCACCTCCCCTATGTGAGCTGCTGGACCACATCCCACAGGATCTTGAGGGATTCAACGTCCAGATCCCAGCGGCTGAATTCGACGAGAACCCCGCTTATCACGAGCACCCGATGCAGTATCTGTTCAGTCTCCTTCTGCACTCGGAGAAGAGCACCTATCAGTTCATTGAAGCTCACACCAACCTGCTGTGCCTACTGCACGAAGTCAAGGAGGCGGTCGTGCACGCCAAGGGGAAGGTGCTGCAAACACAGACAGAGGACGAAAACGGCGCCCCTATCGCCAAGGAGAACCGCGAGGCGCGAGCACAGCAGATGCGGCACTCGGAGGAGCGGAGGCTGACTGAGGACCTGAAGGAGAAGGTCCGCGTGGTACAGGACCAGTGGAACAGCGCATTGGGTGAGAATATCAGGCTTGTGAAGGAGAGACTAGGAGAATGGCTGCTCCATATGGGTGGGTGGGATGAGTCCCTGGAGGACGGCGGTGTGGGTGGAGTATAATACGGACACACGAACACTCGTGGGAGAAGAGAGAGGAGGAGAGAAGTCGAAACACACAGATGTTGATACCCCCTATAGCCGGACATGGCTTGAGCATTACACACGTTGGATTTTTTTTTCCCTTGTATATACTTTTCGTCTCTTGGTCTGGGATCTAAAGCAATGCGCCGACATATAAGATAAGGAATGAGAATATGAATGATACGGTCCCCTCAAATTTTCTTATTGTACATTGCTCTGCTGGGGTATCAAAGTTGGTTTTTGCTTTTATTTTCACAAGTTGTGGTCGTACAGGTCGTTGTTCGTCTCCTAGTGGTGTTGCCATGATTCCCGCGTCGACACCATGATGCTACCCCTTTTCCAAGCGCTTTCCCATCGAGAGTGCCCCTTTTTCATTCTATAGGAGTTTCCAGTTCGTCGGTTTCGGATTGTTGAAGAGGCGGTTGCCAATGGCTGGCAGTTCCCATCATATGCCTCTCCCGTAGACGAGGCAATTGTAACAGCCATTCCGGTCCATTGAGTCTCCCTCTTGACAAGCCCGGTCCCCAACCCCTTGAAATGATGTTGTTCCAGGAAATCGATCCAAGCACTCTACTTCTCCTGCGCATACTCGAGAGGCAAGTCCATCCCGACCCTTCGGGCCGTCAACCGGACGCGCTCCTCCTCGTCCATGTCCATACCCGGGTTATACCGCTCGACTAGGGTGGCGTAGACGCGCTGAGATTTGAGGTAGGCGATAGCCTGGGCGGCAGAATGGGCGCGGGGCTCGGATGGTGTGGTGGTGGTGGTGGTGGTGGTGGTGAAGGAGTCCCGGATGCGGCTGTGGATGGGAGATCGAGGCGCGGCGAGGATGGGACGAGGGGGGAGTTCGCGGATGAGGGAGCGGTAGAGGGAGCGGAGGGAGGCGGGGGAGGTGGCCATTTTGTAGAGGGAGGAGGAGGAGAGAAAGTATGTGGGAGTTTGGGGGAG
>JABFFI010001048.1:0-20058 GCA_013623725.1 Fusarium robinianum | reverse complement strand
TCCCACCACCACAACTACTCCCTCCACCACACGAACTGCCCCCTCCCCCATCATTCTTACTAGTAGAACTCCCACATACCACCCCTCCGCAGTTACTACTCCCACAGCCAGAACCACAGTTCGCCCCAATGTGCCCCGGCTCTACCTCCGTCGCAAACCCTGCCGCCATGAAGTACTCCGGCGCCGGGTGCCGCGGCGCATCATCCGCCGGCATCACCACAGGATCCCCTTGGAACCCGTGGTATAGGTTCCAGTCCTCCCTCCCATCACCCGCCGAGAACCTACCCCCCCAGCTCGCCGGCGACACGTCCGGCATCATCACCCGTCCGTCCCGCATCAGCTCGTACGCCTCGACCTGCTCGTTGCGCGACCACGTCGCCCATGGCGCGAGGAAGTAGTGGCTGTACGTCCCGGCGTCGAAGTAGTGACTGAGCGGTTGTGCGCGGTGTATCCCGCCGAGCTTGACGCGCATGAGGGAAGGGTGTAGGTCCTCGCGGAGACTGGTCTGGTGTAGCCATCGCGTTGCTCGGTCAAAGGCTTTGGTGCGTGCCATGGCTGCTGCTGCGCGCGTGAGGGCTAGGTTGGCTGAGAGTACGGTGAGTCGGTTTCGCATCCAGGTTTGTGGGTTGGCCGAGGCGCCGACGGGGGTGATGGATGGTTCGACGGTCGCGGGGGCGTACATGTGTTTGTCGCGGGATAGGTGTAGAGATGTCATGGACCACGAGTCGAACGGGAACGCCCAGACGTGCTTTGCGATGTTGCAACTGCCGCACTTTGTGGGATACCGGCCATATGCCTCGGTGCAGTCCCAGGGGAACAAGTCCTGGTATCGATATAACGGCCCGCCAAAGGCGCCCCAGTCATACCAGTACTCTTGGTAGGTATCGATGATGTCGGCCTCGTCGTGTCGGCCAAAGTGGAAGCGTAGGAGGTACTCCTCCGTCAGGCCACTGGGGACATCGAACTTTGTGCGGACGCCGCGCTGCATGTAGCCCTCGTCGGGACAGACGAAGCTCATGACGTAGAGGGGATGGGTGGAGGGCTTGTTGGCTTGACGACGACGGCCGTTGACGAGGGGCTCGAAGAGGGTGCGGTCGGTGATAGCGTTGCAGAAGGTCTGGCAGTTGTTGCCGGTGATGCTCCATTGGAGCTTTGTCTCGGGGTTGAGGAGGCGCTTGGCGATGCTGGAGAGGTAGATCTTGACGCGGCTTTGGAGGAGGGCCTTGAGCTTCTCAACCACGGGGTCGAGGACCGAGTCGAGAAGCGTCTTTTGGTCGTTGGTGGGGAGGCCTGGGTTGTCGAAGGCAGTCTGCGTGGCGGCGATGAGGTCCTGGACGATCTCGACTTCCTGGTCGCGAGGTAGGGTGCCGCTGAAGGGTACACCAACGACTTGCTTCATGACGGCCTTGTATCGCTTCTTGGACTCGGGGGTGTGCTTGCGCCGGTAGACAGTCCGTTCGGAGGTCCCCGCCAGAGCGAGACAACGGTCAGGGGTGCTATGGAGGTGGAAGCGTTCGTGGAAGACGGGTATTTCTCGAAGTGAGATGAGGGCGCCTCCCTTGGTGCTGTTGAAGGGCATTTTGTCAGTATGTCTCTCTTCATCTGAATGAATTGTTGGTAAGTCTTGGGGGACTGGGTTGCTTCCAACTCACTGTGAGACTCCGTTCTCGATAACCAGCGGTCCAACGCGAAGAGCCATGTGGACGTTTCCAAAGGGATACTTCTCCGTAAACCTCCTGAAGAACAGCGGAATATCCTCATCCGCCTGTGCCTCAGTAGCAACGGCGATGTGACTTGACACGGAGGAGTTATCATCGTTCGAATGCACCGTCGTCTCCCTCATCTTCATCTTGCTCGGCTTCCAGCTTGCGACCTTCTGCAACCCCTCGCCCTCACCCTCGCCCTTACTGCTGCTGCTACCCGGCCTGACATTGACCGGCCCAATCTTGGACGCAGCACCCGGTTTCCCGGGCTTCTTGACACCTACGACGGTCTGGAGACCTTCATACTTGGCCCGCGCCACGACCTCGCCTAGCTTGAGGAGACTACATTGAATGCTCCCCATGCCAGCGACGTCGATATGCTTCGCCTTCTTGCTCACCGGGAACAAACACACGGGCAGTCCTTCATCGTCGTAGTGCGGCACGTCTCTGCAGTGGCAAATCTTCCTGCTGACGTCTGGAGTGAGGGAGTCGGAGAGGGCGCAGTGCTTGTAGGCCTTGACGTAGGACTCCTTGCCATAGTAGTGGGTGCGGTAGCAGTCTTCACAGATTATGGCGTCGTCGCGGTCCTCGGCGACGAACATGCTCCCGCTAATGATCTTTTTGCAGTCCGGGTGCATGCAGTGAAGAGGTTCGAACCTGGGGATCCAGTCTTGGTCGAACTTGGAGAGGGACACTGGGGGGATGTGAGCTTGGTTCTTGATATTCTGAGATAGGGGGGGAAGTTGGTGTACGTTGTGGAACTGCTGGTCTCTTCCAAAATCCAAACTTGTCCGGGGGAGGTCGATGTTCGATTAGTTTCTCAATATCGAGGAATCCTGTCCCGTGGGTTGTTAACGAACTGACTCAACCCCCCAGGAACGTAGAACAGAAAAGTACTAACCAGCTGCCTGTAAGAGCATCCACGCCCTCTGTTCAAGCCCCTTGAACTTGGGTCCATCTATTAAATCAACCCAGTCAGCATGCTATGCGTTGATAAGTACACCGCAGAGAGCCCACACATACCCTTGAGTGCCTTTCTCACTCCGGCCTTGATTTTGGCACTAACAAGCCCGGCTTGGGCATCATGCAGAGACTCCTCAACCGCCGTCTTGTAGGTATCACGAGACGATGGGTCTAGTATAGTGGTCCGCCATGACGTCGGTTTCGGCGCCTTTTTGGCCTTTTTGGCCTCCTTTACCTCTGCTTCTTTGGCGTTTGCTTCTCCCATGTCAGTCTTCCCGTCCACAACCTCGAGTAGCAGCACTATCAAGAAAGCACTCACCATATCGGATAGCAAAGGCACGCGCCTCTTGGCTGACAGAGTCGACAAAGGTGTCGTAACCGTGGACGAGGGTGTTATCCTCATCCTTGATGGAGACGTCAGCGTACTCGGGTTTCTGCCATTCCTTCAAGGTGCGGATAATGTTCTCGAGCTCGGCTTTCACGCCGTCCCAGTAGAACCTCTCGAGTTCTAGGAGGAGATGCTCTGTTCCAAGGCCAATGGGCGACCAGGCGAGGTCGGGAGAGGAGGAGATGCTGGATGGGGAGGATGCGAGGAGGGCGGCAACGCGGATGCCTTTGAAGCGGGATGACATTGTCAATAGCCTAACTGACGACTCAATTGGTTTCAGGGAGACTGTTTCCTCATGAGACTGAAGAGTATGGTCGTCAACGAGAAGTGCTGGATGAGTTGAGTCCGCGTTATCGTCTCGCTACGAAACGGCCTCATATTAGAAAAAGAACAACCTCCGCAATTGATATGACGTTGATCACAAGTCCCCATCGCGCACGGAGCAAGGCATCTCCAACTCCTCCTCCATAACCCCTGTCGTCTCGGGTCAGCTCCATGAAACAAATCGCGGAGGGAGCCTCACGCTTCTCTCGCCCGACAACAACGCACCAACAGGCAGGCCAAGCTGCGCCACGACCAGGGGGGGGGGGGCAATGGATCCATTCCTGGGGATGATCACTGAGCGGGTTTTCTGTCAAAACCAGGGCGACGGCGGGTCGTGTCGGAAAGTGGGAGCGGTAATTTGGAGGCGCATCCCGAGGCAGATTTGGCGCCGGGGCAGATGACGGAAATGCGAGTAGGCGCCGCGGATTTGGGTCGTTGATTGATTAGCGAATGGTGATTGAGGTTTGGGACACGATGTCATATCATGTGTTAGTTCTGGAGTTGTCAATGTTTACGATGTTGAAGTCCGAGGTTCTCCGAGTCTGAGGGACATGACAAAGAGAAAGAGAGGTCTTTCTTTGGACATTGATTATTCTGTCAATTCATAACTCGTAATAGCTCTAGGCTCTCTCCGTCTATCTATAGTACAATACTCCCAAAAAAAACCATTCCCACGTGTACAGTTACAACCCAAGAAACATAGGAAACAGCTCAGTCTGCCTACTTTGACGCCCATGACGGATGCAGATCTGATCGGCACTCCGTATTGCAATGATCACAAACCCACCATCTCGGTCCACTCGACGGTAATATCCCCTTACAATAGTGACATATGAGCGGGTGTTTCGCTAGCCGCTGAATCTCTGCCGCGTCCTGCGCCTCTAGTTTCGAGCTCAGGACGTCAGAACCGCGCAGGCACGTACGGCAGATGGACTCCATGGCCGAGGGTCTTCCGTCCCAGGAGGCCTTCTCAATGTCGCTCTGATGCGCGGTGTGGTCGCAAAAGCCCCAGCCGCTTTGTGTCTGGGGCTCGATGTGGCACTGGCGTTGGTAGAAGCAGCTGGAGCAACAGGCGCGACACTGGTTGAGGTGCTTGTTGCTTATGGTTTGTTGGATGGTGGCTTTGTGTTGGCAGTCCTGGAGTGAAAATCTGTCAGTGACTTGGGTCCTCGTTTTGCTGGAGGATGAAAGGGTAGAGGATGGTTTATTTACCTTGCAGATTTGGGCGTTGCAGACTCGGCATTGCAGCTTCTTGTTCCCGATGCAGCAGCGCTGTCGAAGTCGCTCGAGCTTGCTTGCCTGGTTCTGATGACCTAGGAACATTGTCCGTAGCCGCTTGGACGAGAGGCTGATACTGACAAGATCCGAGTAGTGCAGGTCCTTCATGATCTTAGCCAGGAGTTCCTCCGGCAAGACCTTGGCGTCGCTGCAATCACCAACTCCGCGCTTCCCACTGAGGTCGGACAGCATGGAGCTAGGGCCTGTCTTTCTGGGATGCGCAAGTTTGTCCGACTTGCCTCGGTTTAGCATCTTTGAGATGTATCTGCCGACGAATCTCATAGCTGGGACTGTGCGTATAACTGGGAATGAGGGCATGGAGGGAACGCGGTCCCATAGGGGGTCTTCGTGAATCGCGCCGCCAATCAAACATATGACGCCACAGAGGGCAGAAAAGACACTGTAGTAACGGGGTCAGTACATGCCTTCATCCTCAATCCTCGGGCCTCTACACAGCCGTGAACAGACTCGACTTACATGCCAACGATAGTCACAGTCCACGTGCGAACCATCTCCCGACAAACCCCCCTGGGACTGCTAAACTCGTCAAACGCTGCCGTCGCATTCGCCACGACGAAAAAGTTCCTCCCGTCAGTGCCGTTCCGCCAGTCGTGCGCATCGCTGCAGGCCGAGAGGCTGTGAGGGAGGAACTTGGCTTCCATGGCGGCGCCGTAGGACATGGCGATGAACAGGGCGGTGTCGACGAGGCCTATCGTGAATAGGATGACGGGACGGCCGATGCAGCCGAACACAAAGAGGGGAAAGTTCCATGAGAATGTAGTTATGGACTGTGTTGGTTTCGGTGAGTTAGCTCCTTGGTGAGAGACTGGGCGGTGTTGTTGTTGGACGTACTGCTATCCCGGCCACCCTGAGGCCATGTAGAAAGTCGTCGCCGTGTTCAATGACACTGTAGATATCGCCTAGTGTCCTTGCCTGTTTGTAGGTTGTAATGCCCGAAAAACCCGCTATCGCAAGGGGAGCAAATGCGCCGAAGCGTAGGATTGCGCAGGCAACGCCCTCGAAGCTAAACCAGCCCAAACCCCAACGACGCTTTCGTCTGTTTATCATTCTGTCTTCTTTGTTGTTGTTGTTGTTGCTGTTGTTGCTGTTGTTGCTGTTGTTGCTGTTATGCGAAGACTTGTCTTGTTGCACGAGTCGCGATGGCAAGATCTCTCATGGCTCGTGCAGGATGGTACGAAGTAGTTCGAGGAACCGTCTCCTTAAGGCGTAGACGTGATGGATGGGAGTTCCAGGATGACTCTGGCCCTCTCTTTGCGAGTCTGCAAGTCCACTACGGAGTAATACAACCTGAAACGGTCACCGGGACGAGCAAGGCTGACACTGAGGCGTCTAGGCTTCCAGAAAACGAATTTGTTCTAGGGCTTGCTTCCATGCTGCTGATTGTCTGCAAGACACCTACCTTGGACGGGCGAGCGTGACACACCATGTCTCTCCCTCTGACGCGCCGGGCGTAATGTGTCGATCTCTCCACTTGATGTCCACCTCATTCATGACCGTGGCGGTGCTCGGAAATCAACGAACGGCGTGAGAGATAACTACGGAGGTCTTGAATTGGTCCCCCCCCCCCTGCTGGAGATTGGGAGGGAGAGTTGGGTCTCGACAAGGGGGCGAGAGAGGAGGGTCAGGGGTCACCCCGGTCATTGCGCGGAATTACCGTCGTCTCCTGCGGGGATAACTTCACAGCCCTCTTCGGTTGCGCTTGGGGGTGGAGTTGGGCGATCTGCCTTGATTCGGGGTCGTATCGGGGACTGTCAGGTGCATTTGATGGATAGGACGCTGTTTATGGAGTAGATGGGGTCTCGAGGATGGCTTGAATCATGAAGCAATCTCAGAGTCTCTGGTAGCCCCCTCGACAACTACGGTGCTCACACTCCCCGTTGGCTGTCATCCATATGACCCCGCCCGTAACCCATTGAAACTCTCCAGCTCAGCTCAACAACCTCTTCATCAACAACAACCTCATCAAACTCATCAACTACAGCCATCATCATGTCATACGTCATCCCCTCACACATCACCGAACTCCACGACACGAAGCAAAAGGACAACTTCCTCTTATCCAAACACTTCCCATCCGCCTACAACTACGCCTCCAACCCCAAAATCCCCAAACCAGGCATCTTCGTCTTCGAAGATGACCTCGGCACAGGCCGCCTCCCCACTGTCGCTGAATGCGCTGTGCATCTGGAGCTCCTCGAAGTCTTCTATAAGCTGCGCTTCAGTGTCATCTCTGATGACAAGTTGGACAAGGCGCTGGGCGTTGAGCCTCGCCCGAGGACCATCTATCGAAAGAAGTACGATAAAGAGTTGGGCAAGAACAGGATGGAGCCGGCTTTGCTGAAGGATCCGACGCTGCCGGAGAGGCGCAATGTCAAGTGGCCTAGGTTCGTCGAGTTTGCAGTTGTGAGATTCGTCAGATGGTCGCGGTGGATGGAAGACCGGTTGCTGGCCCCAAAGCCGCAGCAGCTGGCTGATGAGGAGTCGAACCTTCGACTTCCGTTTCTGCCTCCGCTGGGTATGTGACTCCTTCTTATATATCTCCTCGACAATTGCTCTGCATACCACACGCTGACACTTGGGTTGCTAGATGTCCTCATGGTGTGGCAGGCGTTTCTTCTCAACCCTGGCGATTGGGGCTACTACTGTAAAACAAACAACTTAAAGTCGCTCTTCAGGGTCTCTTTCCCCTGGGCGGACATTGTAAGACCTTTATCCAACACCTCCCGAAACTAGATCCCCTGCTAACCATCATTACCACTCTAGCACAAGGCCATCGATAACGGGTCGTGGTCGTACAACCTCGATAGCCAAGCAGCCAAGGATGCCAGGGATGCCGGCTTCAATGCCAGCCTCACCCAGTACCTCTTGCAGTTTCACAAAAAGGGGATCTCCCCGCCACTCACTGGCCCCTCTCTACGACCACTCGCCAGAAACGTAGAGCGCCAGTTCTCCTTTGTCGAGAGGATGCACGACCACCTCTGGATCCGCAGCCCTGCGCTCGAGGGCACACTCTCCCGCGCCGTGGACCGCTACGAAAACCTGATCCGTCTTTTCGCTCTATACCCGCGCAAGATGTTTGTGCCGATGTTGGATGTGGACATAGTGTGGCACACGCACCAGCTCTCGGCGTGGGAGTATACCAGCGCCATGTTGAAGCGGTGCGGGCGGTTCATCAACCACGACGACAAGATAGGGAGGCCGGTTCTGAATTCCGGGCTGGGGGAGACGAAGGATTTGTATCAGATCCATTTTGGGGAGGTGTATGCGGTCTGTTTGTGCTGGGAGTGCGAGGCGATGAAGTCTGCGCTGGAGAATGATGACGACGACGACGACGACGACGACGAGGAGGACAACATGGGGGGATCAAAGAAGCTGGACTACAAGGCCTTGACTGAAAAGGTGTTGGATGAGCTTTCTTATTATCGAGCCGTGGAACAAGCGCGAAGGAACGGAAGGACTTTTCTCCCCGTACGCCACGCTAGAGTCTGAGGCCTGGACTATCATTGACTTGGGTAGTTTCTTAGCGATTTATCTACATGATTTACATGCTTATGCTCATTTGAAATTCGTTCCTCATTGGCCTCTCCCGCTTACGAGTTATCCGTCTCAAGTCTCGTCTCAACACTCTTCTCTGACAATCCTCCATCCCAACCCGTCCGGCCATTAAACTGCCCATTCTCCAACTTTTCCACCCTCTCGCCATACTGCGCCTTGAAGTGAACAGCCACACGACAGAATACCAGCTTCTCAAACTCCCAAGTCGGCACCTCTAATGCCCGCAGCGACAACTGTTGGCCCTGCAGCCGCATCGCCAAAATAACCCTCTCGCCGACATGATGGTAGAATAGTCGGGGCACAGGCCATGTTCTATCCTTGGACTCTAACACACGGTTCTCGAACTCTAGGGAGTATTCTGACAAGATGGTGGATTGTGATTGCGAGGGGCCGACGGGGGAGCCCGCTTCCTCGAGGGCAGTGTCGTCGATGGTTGGCGAAACTGGAGATGCTGAGGCTGGGCCAGATATGGACTTGGCAAGATCTACGAGGGAAAGAATATATAGTCTATCAGCCCGGCTGACGAGGTCAAATTCATTGATAATGTTGAGAGTGAGCGTTGATCCGTCGTCTTGAGGGTAAAGAGGCAGGGTTATTGCCCCTGTGACTGAAGGTGGTGAACCAAATGTTATGCAAGAAAACCTCACGGACTCATCTAAGAGAATATGAGTAGACTTCTATCATAGGGGAGAGTTATCCCAACTTACTGTACGCTGAATCCGTGATGAAGCGAAGATAGAGAAGAGAAGCCACGGCTCCGCCAGCGGAATGGCCTGTGAAGACAATATGCGGCTTCCTTGAACTATTTGTCGAAGCTGATGAAGTGTAAATGGATATCCTTTGCGAAACGACTTCTTCTAGAGCCCAAGCGCTGTTGAGGAAGCCGGCATGGGCAAAAAGTTCGGGTAAGGGCACTCTAGGATGCTGGTCTTGGGGTTAGTCCAGGGCTGATGACATATACACCTCCCCACGCAGCGACTGCAGGAGGACTTCCCTGACAGATAGAAGCAAAATACGTACAATAAACCCCTGAACAGACCTTGGCCTTGAGTTCGCATTCACAACATGATCCATCTTACTCGCACTCCCCCGAATCGCAACGACAAGCACGGGGAGGAACACACCGTCCTCAACATCACCGGTACTCGACTCAACAACCGTCGTCGTTAGGGCTTTGATACTACCCTCGAAAGAGCTCGCGAGAACATGGTCCCTGCGGAATGTGCAATGCGCCGTGTCGGCGATGGCGCTGTCGAGGTCGTAAGTCCCGCGTGCGCATTTCCAAGCAGCGGAGACAAAGCGGGCTTTTTGCGGTGAGCTATATAAATGGCCGAGGATTAGATTTATATGCAAGTATTGCAAAAACTAGGGGGTGTGTAGGGTGTGTGGGTTACCAGTTCCAGTCTCGCGATAGTTTGTCATCGCTGACCTTGGAGTTGCGATACTGGGACGCTTCCTGGTCTATCTGCTCAACCAACCGCCGCAGCTGCCCAGTTACATCGCCTAATCCCATCATAAAATGCCAAATATCAGCACAGGCGACGTTAGATAGAAGTGTGGAAGCGCATATCCTCACCACTCAGGTCTATCTGGCTCAGCGTGTCGCTCAGCGCGGAGGATAATTCCGCTGCAGCTACCGACGCGCCACTTGAATTGTCAATGGAAGCAGGACTGGAAGTGGGGGTACGTTTGCCCCGGGGTTTGGAGTTTGAGGAGCCCATTTCAAGGGAAAAGGGTCAGCCGTAGGAGGAAGATGAGAATTAAAGCTACAAAGGTCTATGTCGTTGTGATGGTGCAATGACATTGCGTCGGAGTTGGGAGTTGACGTTGACAGTTGACGTTGATTATATCTAGGGACTGATCACTTGATGTGCCCTATAAGCCACTAATCAATCGGGGGCAGCAAAGATACGACAGGGGGTAGGTTGTCATGGAGGTGGGAATGGAGTTGCCTAATTTGCCCTGTCCGTCTCATCGTATCATAACTTGGAGCTGTTCCTCCTAAACTCGCCTCAACTTCAACTTCCAATTCCTGTGTTGTCAACCATTGTTTCATGACTCCTTCCACCTACTAACCGCATATAACCGCTCATCCATCATGGAGCCTTCACATATGGCCCTGAGGCCGGCCAAAACTCACAGCTCCGGCGGCGCCCTAACTCAAAGACTACGCTCCAGGGCGTTCAACATGCAGGAGGCAAAGGCTGCCATCCGCGGCGAAATGGTCCCCGCTAGCCTAGGGCGGCTCGTGGTGCAACGCGCTATTGCACGAGGCATCCGTCATCACCCAGATTTCGCCTCTGGACCTGCTGCTATCCTCCGCGGCGTCCGACCTATCTTTACTCGAGCTCTTAATGCGCGGGCTATTATGAGCAATACTGTCCCCACAATCACCAGCGAAGATGAATATCCCTATTGTATCTGGTATCCCGATATACCCTCGGAAGGTACCCTCAAGGAGCTGGCTGCCCGCTATCCAAAGATGCTGTACCGGGTCGGTAGAGCATGCGCCGTCGGCGGCTATACCGAATTATACCGGAGCCTTCAGCTTCTGCCTGAAGTCACCATCGCAGAGGAGGCTCGCGAGAGCGGGAGCATGGAGATTTACGAGGACATCCTGAAAGCCCCCATTAAATGGCAGGTCTTTGATGATTATACTGGCTCTCTCTCTGACCCCCGCCCCGGGGCCAGGTTGAACGGCGACACCTGTCCACGCGCCTGGCTGGACCTCAGGCAGCCTATACGGCGACCGGTCGCTCTGGTGGAAGGCGAAGACGGTGACCCCGAACCTGGAGATGATGAAGACCCCATCATGCATATTTTTACGGACGACCCGTACTACACCAAACCAGGATATCCGGGTTATAAGCAGCCACATTTCAACGTCACAGAGGACATGCAACTTGGTGTCATAAGTTCTCGGAAGGAGCGGGAGCGATTCAACTCGCCTGACTGGGAACATCACCCTCTGGATGACTATTGGGACTCTGACGGGCCTCATGACCCTTTACCAGAACTTCCAGACGTCGTGGTTAGGCTCTTATATGAACCCTTGCCTACTGACCTCCCCACCTGCGATAAGGACTGGCTTATTCTCATGGCTGCGTACAATGGCAACATCGATCGGTATGCGAGGCTTCGACGCCCGTATCTTCTCGAAAAAGAGATCCGCTGCATTGAGCGCGGCATTTGTATGTTCCTAGCCACAACATAACAACTCTGGAGGGATGAATAACTAATAGCCATTTGCCACGTAGACCACAACGTTCTGTTTGCCCGCTGGTGGGCATCACAGATCACCAAAGACACCGACCTTGAAATTGTTAAGGCCGTCAACGCCCGGTACATTATGAGCGATGATCTCTCACGGTTTCTTGGACAGGAACTACATGATAGTAAATATCCCTATCGCATCTGGTATCCGGATGTTGCCAGCTCGGACACATACAGGGCGCTCGCAGTGCATCATCCCGGTATGCGGCCCCAGGTTCTGCGAGCCGCTATCTACGCCAACTATCAAGATCTCTTTGACCTGCTCATCAACGGTTCCATGCCTACGTCCGCCGAGAGCTCGGGCTCTGCCGTATCCATGGAGCCGACTCGCCCTGATCACTACCAGTACCTAGAATCCACCTTCAGCGCGAACCCCCATTACAAAGATGTCCTGCTACGCAAGGCGGCCGAGCTCGGTATTGTCATTACTAACACCAGAGCCCTAATCCTGCCCAGCACGCGGGGGCTTCAATGTGTCGGCGAATTCCACTTCAGACGCTGGCCCACACCAGAAGCAATCGGCGTTCAAACCACCATGGGTACTTATTCTTGCGACGCGCGGGACCTCGAATTGTATGTCTTGATGCGGAAGGACTGGTGGCCGAAGCCTGAGGAGGTGGCAAAGCTAAGGAAAGGAGATCATTATGAGCTGTGCTATGAAAATTGGCCTCGGAGCGTGTGGAAGTTGCGTTGACTCTATGGGAGGGACTGGCTTGCTTGGAAATGGGATCTACCTTGAATTCAATGTCGTTGTTCTACAAGTCCGCCCTCATCAGATCCCTGATATTGAAAGCACCTCTTTGTCGCCTGTTTACTAGTCTCGGATTCCAAGTCCATAGAACTCCTGTTTGGATACGCCAAAAGATCTATTGAACTGGCATTTTGAGCATCGTCGCGGAGTTCCATTGCACTATCGATCAGCCTGAGTTTACCTGCAGAAGGATGATGTAATCATGGAACTCGGCGACTTCTGCTCCGTACCTTCCCTACTACCTAGGTAGGTATGTTCGAAGCTCACGACACCGGATATAGAGATATACGAGGTACCTAGGTAGGTAGGTAATAAGGTAGAGAAAATTCGTTCGATGAGGTTCTGGTGTCTCGACTTGCACTGCTCTCCCACCAACAGTCATCATCGAAATGAGACAGCTTGGCATCAAGTGCAGAGGAAGAATCGATCCTTTCAGGTACGAACATCACATCTCCTCCCCAGTGCATCTCAGGTAATACATGTGTTGCATAGACTGACCTGCAATATCCGATGGACAATGTACTCCTCATAGATGATCAACTCAAGGTCGAGGGTTGGAGATGACATCCATCAAAAGATTCACCAATGAGATAATGTCATCCCCCATCCATAAACCGACCTCATTTTTCGACCTTTTTTCTCCTCCTATCATTTATAGGATTACTCGACCTCTCTAAACACAGACAGGATGCCGTCGCCAAAGTCCTTGTCCTCCGTCGCACAGCTTCAAGCCACGAAATTACCATACGGAGCTTTTCGACCAAGAGCTAAAACAACATCAACCTGCTCTGGAAGAATTCCCCGGTCACGAAGATCATCCTCCCAAGAAATCCTCGTTTCCCGTCCCGCAGATACCAAGAGCCGACTACCTGGCTCGCATCCTCCAGCCTGCTTCCCGTCGACGGCTAACATCCCTGCTCAGAGACTCGTCATTGGGGAACATCTACTCCGTAATAAGAACAGAAGGATTCTCATTGCATCGCAAGTCCCTCCTCCGATCGAATCCCGTCCTCCGCCTTCCCGCTTCCATTTCAAAGGTACGATGAAAAATAAAATAAAAAAATTACCCGGAGCCGCCTCCTCGTGTTCCTCTCTTCCTCTCCTCCTCCCTCTCTCTCCGTTGGAAAAATATCCTTGTTCAACAAGACACACAGACTCACGCAATACCCATGTTTTTATACAAGGACATGCTAACGGCCGCCACCGTCCGCTAGAGTTTCACCCGAAGCCAAGGGACGAATATCAGAGGGGAGGAGAAAAAAATAAAAATAAAATCACAACGTTGCAATACTATCCCCGATCCCGGCCAATACGTGTGCTAACGACGTGCTACGAACGAAGCATAATCATTCTCTTCTCTTTAACCCATGGAGCTATTTCCTCCCCTGGTTGGCATGTTTCAAGACAACAGACCACAACCCCCTTCTTCTCTTGTTCAATGCCCGCCCTTGCACTCCGTGTTCCACCTCTCCCCCCCCTCTTTCACTCCTCTGCCTTCTTCTCGGAGGGTGACACAGATGACGGATACAGCATGAGGCTCCCCCTCCGTCGTGCTGCCGCGTGGAACCCTTTCCCACCCCTCCCATCCCGGAACGTGGGACATGCGAGATTGGGCGCAACGGGAGCATGTAGCTAATGCAAACAAGCCGGCCGTCCCTCCTCCAGCTGGTCTTGGAACTTGATGGCTTGGGCTGTGCACCTTTGAACATGGGAAGTCCTTGGTCCACGGCCGTGACTTGTCAGTCCGAGCCTCGTAGTTATCACGATCCCTTCCTCTTCTTTCACACTTAGCTCACTTTTTTCTTTCTTTCTCTCTCTCCCCCCCTCCCACGCGCTGTGTCCCCATCTCGTCTTTCTATGAAACAGACCTGTTGTTTCTCCAGCCCTGGCCTTGGCTGAGTTCATTCGTTCACACACTGTCGAGGTTATTTTGCTCTCGCTTCCAGAGTTTTCTAACCCATCTAACGGTTCCCTGGCAGGCTGGAGCCCTGACAGCCCGATTTCTCCCATTCTTCAGGAACCCTTTTACCTCGAGAACCCGGCCTGCATAGTTCGAGAGCGCCCGGCATGGCGATGTAAAGACCGTGGGGAATTCAGCGTCCACGGCAGTCTTCAATCCCACCAGGCATCATGGCGAAGAGCCGGGGTCTCGAAATACCACTGATTATTCTCGACACCGCGATCCAGCCGTTCGACGGCCATGGATCCGTCTACTTCGAAACCACAAAACAACCAAATCCCTCATCCTCTAACCCGACAACCTATCGACTCCTACCACCGCCTTGTGCGCGAAACCCATCGCGCCGCAACCCGACCAACCTCGGGGACGTATGGTAACCCGGGCCGCTCCAGTTCAGGCCGTGTCGGAGCTCACCCGCCCGAGCCCGCCGGTCCCTCCCGCCTAGCCTCATTCTTCGACTCCGAGAGACTGGCAAGCTCGACTGTGCAAAGAGAGGGCGGCGATTTCCCAGCGACGGCGAGCACGAATAGGGTCCGATGGCCGTTTCTTGGGAGCATCAGGTCGCGCAACAGTCGGTCTCTCCCATCATCCCCGGTGGAAGAGACCTTTGCTCCGCGACCGGGGACGGGCGAGTCCGACGAGATAGAACTCCCTTGGCGCCCATTCTTTCTTCGCCGACGGGTCTTGGTGACATTTGTCTTTGTCTTTGCTGCCCTGGTCGCAGGTCTGCAGGCTGCGTTGCAATTGTCAGAGCGGGATGACGGACTCCGGAAGTCCAGCGATGCCTCGAGGATGCTATGGCAGTATGGCGCGACCTTGGTTTTTACCGCTGTTGCTGCCGTATGGTTGAGGGTCGAGTTTCAAGCCTCAGCGGCCGCGCCGTGGATTCGCATGTTGGACGAGCAGGCCAGCCCTGAGAAATCGCTGCTCCTGGATTACGTGTCGATGCTTCAACCAGTTGCTCTCGTAAAAGCCTCTCGAAATGGAGATTGGCTGGTGGCTGGCCCAGCTGCGGTTGGTGTACTTCTCAAGATCATCATTATCTTCTCGACGGCTCTCACGACGCCCAAGGTTATAACCGTCTCCAGCCATGAGACAGCCATCACGCTGCAGGCCAACTTCCTCAACGACGTTTCCGGATTGCAAAATATAGGATCGATGCCATACTACACAATGACCCAACTTCAGACAGACAACCTCACATTTCCGAACGGTATCACATCTCGAGTAGCCTACTTACCATTTAGCAGTGAGAGGGAGGATTTTGTCAAGATCGATGCAAAGGTGGACGGGTTTGAGGGAGGTATTGAGTGCGACGAAGCGCAGCTGACGATGGACTCGATGCGCTTCAGGGACGGGGACTCGATTCAGCTCAACATGACGGTATCGACAAAGGACTGCAAAACAGAACAAACGATCACGAGTGCTCGGCTCATCACCACTGATAACAAAGACCTGTCGAGGTCGTTTATGGCACTGCAGGCCGGCAGCTGCGATAATTCCACCGATGCAGATGAACAGAGAATCATCGTCCTCGCTGGAACCCTTGACATCGACCTTGACGAGATCTCGAAATCAAAATCTTCCAACGGTCGGATCGACGGCAAGATCTCAACTTCAACGGCATTCCTATGCAAGCCCAACTACAACATGACCACAATCCGAGTGTCAAAGGGCCCCGAGAACTTGCTCTCCGTTCGAGTAACCGACGCTTCCTCCAATACGACCCTGGATAAAGTCCACCCATGGGCCATCGCACAAGCACATTTCGAAAGCCTCAAACCAGACGGAACCAACAAGAAGCAGTCTTTTCGGAATTTGATTCGAAATTACTACGAGAAGGAAGCGATCGTAGAAGCTGACGAACCGATGGCAGCTGCTCTAGCGTTGAGGGCGAGGGAATCTGGTCTACCGGAGCTGGACTCACTATTTGATGGAGATACGACAAAGGAACTCGCGGAGGATTATTACGCACAGTACTCGGCTCTGGTTGCTAGATATGCCATGATGGAGCAGTCCTCCACCCCCTCGACAGCCCATGTCAGCTACATCGAACGACAACTCATCGTTCGACCAGTGCCAGCATATCTACTCACCGGCCTCCTCGCGCTCTGTGTCTTGTTGGCAATCGCAACGTTACTAATAGCACCTGGATGCGGCTTCCTCCCCCGAGACCCTGGGACACTCATCGACATGGCTGCTCTCATCGCTCACAGCCACCCTCTTGTCGAATCTCTCACGGGAATGGGTGCTGCGCCCAAAGAGGCCATTCAGGGTAGACTTAGGGACTCTACATACTGGATAGGCGCAGAGGGCCACGAGAAGCTGGGCGAGTCTAACCCGGGGGTGTTTCACATCTATGGCGGAAAGGCCCTGCCGCGAAACGTAACGCCGCGGCGTTATGATTCCTCGAACTGGCGACGACCTATTCCCTTGCATGGACTCATCAAGTTCCTATACATATTTGTTATTTGCAGTATTATTATTGGATTTGAAATCTCGCTGCGGGCGTCGGCGAGGTATGATGGGTTACGGACGATTGGTGACGACACCTCTTACATGGCGTGGACTATCGTTCCAGCCTTTGTGCTTCTCCTCGTGGCATTGTACATGACCACGGTCGACTGGTGGACCAGGGTTCTCGCGCCGTTTTCTCATCTATCGCGGCAGGGTGACTTTGATGAAACTGTTGGGCTAAACTTGGTTGATGCTTTGAAACCTATCGTTTTGTGGAAGGCGTGGAGGATTCGAGATTTTGGCTCTGTGACAGCCACTCTCGGAGGCATCATTGCTTCACTAATAGTCGCTGCGTCTGCCCCCCTGTTTGAGCCGATGTCCGTCGAGGGTAGCAGCAGTGTCCTTCTTGCCTCGGAAGACTTCTTCGCCAACAGTCTCCTCTCATCCCCGGACGATCCGATCTGCACCGGGTGCACCAACGACACGATCACGGCGTCTCTTATCATCGGCGGAAACGCCCCCTTCCCGGGGTTTACCTTTAATGACCTCAACTTTCCGGGCATGTCCTTGGAGGAAGGAGAGAATAAAGCCGATGTAAAGATTGCGGTTACCCTAACGGCGATTCGACCCAACATGGCCTGCCGACTATATCTATCCGATGAGATTTCAACAAACTTGACGCTCGAGTACACTCTGGACGACGAGATTGCTAACCCATTGCGAATCGACCTGGAAGGAGAGACATGTCGGGGACGCGGAGAACGAAACAGCAGTAACGCCATCATCGGGACGACGAGTAGTTCGTTTGCTCGACAATTGCGCCCAGAGAATGAAGACAGCACGTTTTTCGGCGTGGGACTAAGAAAGACGAGATCGTCACCACAGTGCTCAGACTGGTTGTATGTCTGGGGCCAACTGAACAACGTGAAGTCGGACGATATGGCCGTGAGCAGCATTAGCGCTTTGGCATGCAACGAGACAATTGAAGCAATCGATGCGGATGTGGTTCTTTATGGATCTGACTTGAGGATCAATCCGGCCGATCCCCCGGTTCTGCAAGAAAAGACGACAAAGTCCACAGCCGTCGCTATACCGCCCCTCGACTACTCATCCCTCGTCAACGTATCAGCCTCTGGCCTTTTCGACCCTTTCTTCGCTATGCTCAACAATTCTCAATTTCCCATTCCCGAACGCTCGCTTGAGGTTTCGTCGGCTGCTGCGGCTGGCGAAGTGCGGTCTGCTATCCTGCGCCAACACGGCATCATTCGAGCCCAGTCTCTCAACTTCAAGAGCCGGCGGCGGTTGTCAGCGTCAGGGACATTTCCTGCTGTCAATGGACAGAATATTGTGAGCGGCGTAGACTCCGGCGCCCCTGCTTCCAAGGCTGTTCCTATACTTAGCGGCGACGTATTATCTGAGCGTATTCGACTGCGCCAAGATCCTGTTGCGACACGAATCCTTCAAGGACTTATAGGCGCCGTCCTCCTCCTTCATATCCTAGCATGGTTCTTTACCCGCAAGACACTCCTCCCCCGCCCCCCTACCACTATCGCATCCGTCGGTGCCCTCCTCGTTGACGGCAACCTGCTCCGCCTCCTCCCCCGCGGAGCGCAATGGCAACCGACCCACGATCTCGCCTCCGTCTTCCATGATGGCGGCAATGCGCCCCAGCGCTTCGAACTCGGCTGGGACGGCGCCGTGCGCGCCCGCGTCACTAAACGCAACACGGCCGCCACGGCTGCTAGACACAGTCGACGGAAGGACACGGGCTTGTTCGGCGTGAGAGCTGTGAATGTGGTGGAGACAATACACGAGGACGTGGAGCTGGAAGCAGTGAGACCGAGACCACCACCAAAGCCGGTGGTAGAGAGAGTTGGGACGGTGAGGAGGGGGACGGCGACGATAGGGGCGGAGGGCACACAAAGGAGGTCAGTGATGGTCGGGACGGAGAATGTTCCACCAGTACCACCAGTACCGCAGGAGCCGCCGCCGAAGAGAAAGAGATCTCTTTCGGCATGGAGTGGACCGAAGGAGATGGTGAAGGTGTGGTGGGCATCAGCGGGATAATGCACAGGGGGTCTTGGGGAAAACAAAATAATGTCTGGATACCTACGCTCATTTGCATTTTCCTTTTTTTTTTTATTCATATTTTTCTCTTCTTTGTTATATATAGAGAGAGTGTGTGTGAGAGATACCTAGCGAGATCTAATAGAGATAGATCCATGTCTCCTCAGGACGACGGATAGTGACATGGACAACCCAACTCGAGCGATATACGCTCGGGCCCAATAATTCTAACCCGATGGAATCCTACCCCATCATCTGCGACCATTAATTGCAACACAGAACCTACCTAGGCAAGCAAGCCCAGAAGTCTTGCTTGACCCTACTTTCCCTCCTCATGGCATCTCAGAGAAACGTGTAGATTGATTTTGCTGACCGTGCACGGGCCATCAGACCCAGCAATAACCTCACCATCGAGGCATCGAGGCATCCACAAGTCGATCCAAACGTTACCAACATCATCTGTTCTGTCGAGAAGGACTTTAGCAACCTACTCGTCCTCGATTTTGTGAGGTATGTAGTTGGGATTGCCCCCATCCCTCGCATCGCGTGTTGCGAAACAGACTCAGCTGCAGCCTGGCCCGGTTATCCCCGTCGTTGGAGTAAGAGTTCACATACCGACCCTACCTACACAACTCACAACTCACAACTCATCACTCACAACTCACTACTCACAACTCACTACTCGCTACTCATCACTCATCACTTGTCATCATGGAGGACCATCTACTTAATGACCAAGACGAGGCGTCAACACGCCGGACCCAAATGGTCCAAGACGCCCAACAACACTCCCACCTCATCGAAACCTGCATCACCGAAGTCGAGGCCCTCATCACCCGTCTCGAACCAAGATTCAAACCCATCCCACCCACCAACCTCCCCTCCTTCATCCGCGACCTCCACCGTGAAAACGCCACCCTCAAAGCCCTAGCCTCAGACCTCTCATCCCCAACCCTCCCCGCCAGCTCCTTCACCCCCCTAGCCCGTCGCCTCGCAGCAAGCACCAACGTCGCCGTCCGCGCCGTCGCCCAGTGGGATCGCCTCAAGCGCTGCCGCGGCTTCGTCGCCATGAACCAGGCGTTCCAGGGGTCTTCGCGCGATATGCGCATGGCGGAGATGGATAAGCTGGAGGTCAAGGGGGCCGAGAAGCAGAAGATGCATCGGTTGCTGAAGGAGCAGGGGCGTGTGGAGGTTGATGTTGTAGAGGGTGGGGGGGAGTGGTTGGCGGTCAAGACGGTGGCGAAGGAGAGGTTGGCGAGGCAGATGGGGGATTGTGGGTGGGCTTGGGGGGAGCATGAGTTGGAGGAGATGGTGGATG
>JABFFI010001047.1:0-41934 GCA_013623725.1 Fusarium robinianum | reverse complement strand
ACCCCCCCCCCCCTCCCTTCCGCTTCCCCCGGTCCCCTGTCCACTCCCCTCCCCTCTTGGCCGCTGTCTGGACCGCCCCCCTCCATCCCAAGCCTCCTAGCGTGCTGTAGTCGAGCTCAGAGAGTCGTCAGGTTAGGGGCCAGCATGCAGAAACCCCTCTCTTGTGTAACACGAGGGAGAGAAATGTCCCCGCCGGTCGTTGAAGTTGCGCTCACCGGGCTCAAAAATGGCTGATCCAGCTGCGGTGGTTGTGCCGCACTCCTCTGTGTGCCCTGTCAAATTGTATCCGAGAACACTGAACTCAAAGTGGAAAAGTCGATGTAGCATCTAGGTTCTCCGGGTAGGACACCCTTTATTGGGACTATTTTCCCCTCCGGGTAAGTACTTCATAGTTACATGATAGTTGAGGCCCCAAAGCACATATCCCCAGTCCTTTCTCCCTTTGCAGGGTTCCTCAAGTCCTCCAAATACCACCCACCCCGTCTCTCAGGCGAATCTGCTTCCCCGGATAGTCGGCGGGGCTCTGGTTTGGTGTATCGCTGCACGGTTCGGAGGAAACCTCGAGGACCTCTCGAGGCTGAGGCGGGTCGGCAATTAGTCGTGGGTTGGACTGGGATGGTCGTTCAGGTCCCAAGCTGCCCAGGTTACTGTCATCAGCACGTGAATGTCTCCTCCGATTCGCTCAGCCCCCAAAGTTCATCTTCAGCTCGATCGTCGGCTGGCCGGACGTTCCTGTGGCCGTCCTTCTTGTTTCGCCCGCGTTCTGCTGTCCGAAGCGGATAACTTCCTCGAGGAACGCCTTCTGCCCGTCACTCATCCCTCCAACAACTGCCCTGAATATGCCTTGATTCACCGCTGCGAGCTCTAGGAGTCGTCCGCTTGTCTCCCTGTATACCTCCTCACCTTCCGTCGCAGCCCGTGCCATCAGAGTCGGGATGACCAACGTCATAGCAGCCAAGGCTCGGCTCTTGTCAACCGTACCAACGTACTGACAGAGTGTATGTGCGATGAGGGTCCTTGCATTCTCCGGATCCTCGGGGTTCGTGTCCGTCACAAAGGCTATCAACCGCGGGAATAGAAAGCGGGCGATGCTCAGGTCAGCACTGGTCGGTGCTGGTTGAAGCAACAAGGACCTGACGCAGTTTGCTGCAATCTTGGCAGTCTAATGTTCATTCTGGTTAGCACTTCGTCCTTGTCTCCCAAGCGAGGCCATGCCCGCTCAGCCGGGTTTGCGCTGGGCTGACTACAACACTTACCATTCGGTCCGTAAGACAATCTAGCAATTCGTCCAAGTAGCGTGCAACAAGGGGCTCCGTCGCTGGTAGATGGTTTCTGCCACCTGTGAAGAGGATGGTCGTGGCTAGGAGGCAGTTCTTGACGCACGTAAGGGACTGCGGCGCCTCGCGTTTCTGGGCGTTGAGGTAGATCGATAGGAAGCGTCGGAGACATCCCTGCATCTGCTTGTCTGTAGCCGAAGGCTCATCACCACTGGAGCTCCTCCGCGAGCTAGACATGCTCGACACGAATCGCTTCAGGGTGGGGAGCGACTGCGGTACGATCATCTCCTGGCAGCCTGGGGTTGCTAGACTAGTAGCCAAGATGTGGATGATGCACGCGTGAAGATCTGTCTTGATGATGGACGGGAACACTTCTGCCGCATCTACCAGCGCGTTTAGCGACGATCGTATCAGGAGAATGGCCTCCTCGTTCATCTGGTGTCTCGCCGGCTGGTTTCCTTCCGATAGGTTGGGGAGCAGTCCAGTGAGGACCAAGACGATGATCCGCGTGAGCTCAAACAGCTGGTCGATGTCGTCCGAGAGGTCACCCTCCTCCGCCCCGTGCCTCCTTGCAGAAGGGTGCGCGATGCAGAGGACGCTCGCAATCTCCACAATCACACCTTGGACGTCTAGTCCCTCAGTGAGCACCAGGCGGTCAAGTAGGTCCATCGTCTCGGAGAAAACGTCCGGCCTGTAGATAGCATGGCCCGATACGCTCGGGTGCAGGATCTTCTTCAAGGCTTGGAGGATGGCTAGCGTCTGCTCGTGCGTCGCGAGGGAGTCGCTCTGGCCGGAACGCGTTGCGAGGGCCTCAAACGCAAGCCCGAACAGCACGAAGAAGAATGCAACCGGCTCATCTCGGTAGTTGATGTCTGGGCCCTTGCCTCTGCCGTTGGTCGACGGCCCATCCGACTCCTTGCCATCTAGCGCATCAAACACAAACTCGCTGTCTTGTTCAATGAGACTAGCGATGGCGTCAACCAGCTTCAACCAAGCGTCCTGGTAGAAGCGTAGCAATGTCTCGCGATTCAAGGCTGCGTAGATAGTGTCGAGGCTTCCGGAGAGTGAGGGGGGGCCCAGAGTCATGGAGATGTCGGGCTCGAATCGTAGACGAGCGAACTCGCGCAAAGACTCCAACCACAGCGGCGTCAACGTGCCAATATGCGGCTTCAACACCTCCAACAGATACTGCTGCTCTGAGCTGGCAACCTGTAGCTCCGCCCAGGCGGAGAAGACCGAGATCTTGACCATGACCTGGGCGTTGGAGCTGAGGCCCTTCAGGTCTCCAATCGCCGCGTTCTCGTTGTCTTTGGAGAAGTTCTCGAGGGCTGTGACGAGCGTCTTCAGGATTCGGCCCATGCGATCCACGTCAGTAACAATCCCGATCGAGATGAAACTGGCGCAGACATTGACTGCCTCGGAGGCGAGCTCCGGTGATGAGTCCGCCGCGAAAGCGGGCGTCAGGGCTGAGCTGATCTGGGCCTGATACTGCTCCAGAAGCATCGCCTCCTCAAAGTCAGGATCCGGCGTCTTGCCAAACATTTTGAGAACATCCCCGATGATCTTCAGGCCCCAGATTCGGAGCTCGAGAACACTGGAAGTAGACGCTGAGAATGCCATGCGCACGACGTCGGCCACCTTATTCTGGAGGTCGTTCTGTGCCTGTGACTCCCCATTTGCTGTCACGTCCTTTGTGACGATCATGAACATCTCGTCAATGCAACTCATGGCAAAGGTCGTCACCTGCCATCGCAGGGGCTCGACTTCAGAGGCCGCAGGGTTGTCCTTGTCCTTAACAGTGCCTGCTGCAGCTGCGAAGCCCGCCACTTCTTCGTCCTGGAGGTCAGGCAGACCGCCGCCAATGGGCCCAGACCGGGTCTCTTCGGTCGTAGGCCGAGCTCTTGTCATCTTGAGAACCGCCTGGAATCGCTGAAGCCACGTGTTGGTCTCTGTCAAGCAAGTGTGATGCAGCCAGTTGCGGATGATGTTGCGGATCCCATCATGAGCGGGAGTAGTGTCGAGGACAAGCCAGAGCTGTTCCTCAAACCCTCTCTCTGCTTCCCTGAGGACATCATGCGGGTTTCTTTTCATCATATTGTGTAGCCCATCAACTGCCACATCTCGCAGGGTGGGAGACTCTGCTGAGAGGTATTTTTGTAGCAGCCTGACGTAGTCGGCGAACTGCATGTGCCCAGGAGCGTACAGGGACAGGTGTTCAAGGCAGCCCAGTGCAGCCTTCTGCACCAGCTTATCCTCTTCCTGTTCGAATTGCTTGACGAGCGTAAAGATAAGTTCCCGGGATTTCGTCGCATCCTGCAGATCAGGACCTAAGACGTTGATGAGGGAATCAACGCAGCGAGCGATAGCAGACGTAGTAGACAACTCCATCTCGAGATTCATGGTGATTGCTGACGAAATCTCAGGATGATGTGTCTCGGAGACATAGAGCTGCACTAGCATGCCCAATGTGCTGGGCACGTATCCGGCGAAGCTGAGGCCTGCAGCATCTGATGCCAATGATAGTGCCTCCAAGGCCCAGTAGTGAACAACAGGGTGGGGGTCGTTGCACAAAGACATGAGGATACCGAGGATGGTCTTGAGATGGTAACCAGCTGCCATGCCACCAACCTTGGTCTGGATTGATCCAAGTGCCATGGCGCAACCCGCTCTCGCGCTAGGTTCACGGTTGCCCACGATCGTATCAACAAGATACTTGATTTCGTTGTTTGTGAAGCCATTGCCGTATACGTTGCAGAGTCTTGCAACCGCAGCATAGCCGAGACTTCTGACATGCTCATCTGGGTCCAGCACAAAGTCGCGGACGATGTCTTGCAATAGCGCCTCGACAGCGTGATTGGAGATATCGCCGGCCGGGGACTTGGTCTCTCTCACAGCGACCCTCATCGTGGCCAAGATGGCTGTCGCGAGGTTGACGTTGATAGCAGCCTTCCGGCCAGGGTCCCTTTGAAGGGGCCCTGCAGACGCAAAAGTCCGGATCTGTTCCAGAATGCTCTCCTGGACTTTGGCGGGGGTGAGAGGGAAAGCGAAAGCGAATAGCTGGATCGCAGTATTGATGACTTCCGTGGCTGGGGGGTCAGGAGCTATAGATGTGGCATCATTGTGACCGATGTACAAGATGGACGCATCGTGTTCCAGGCTGCCACAGATGGGCGACTTGAGAAGATTGTTGATGGTGTCCTCGGGGCTCTCGAGACTATCCACGTCATTCACGGAGTTCTCTTGCTGCCCAGGCAGCTTTCTCACGCTGGGCCCCGAAACGAGGCCAGTAATACCAAAACCACTGTTGTCTCCGACGTCCCAGATAGACTCGAAAGTGGCAGCAGCGTTCGCAATTGAGGCACTGAGGGAGCTGGGCGAGTAATTCTCGGGATCAGCAAAGAGCGAGATAGCCAGCGTTAAGAGGTTTGACTGAAGGAGGGCTTCACTTCCACCAGCAGGGCTGAGGTTGACGAGCTTGACGTAGCACTGCAGGACACGACGCTGGACCATCATATCCAGATCCTGAAGCTGTAGAGCTGGTGCCAACCTCTGGGCAATATCCTCGGTTGTCTTCTTTGATGGGAGTGTTCTCAAGAACGCCGTCGTACTCTGGAGCATAGTAGCGATTCGCTTCGACACATCGACTGTGAGAAGTCGGCTGTTGAACTCGAGGAAAGCCAGGATGGACCCTAGAGCGCATTCTCTCACATGGGCTAAGAATGATGCCTCTAGCAAACTCCGAGCTGACGTATTGTCCCGAGCCAAGGGCTTAGGAAGGGCGTTTTTCCAGAGAAGTAGCAGTTGCGACAGATGAATCTTGACGAAGTTCGGTCCAAGTGACATGAGACCACCGATCAGGATCCAGGCCACTTGAATCTGGGTGCCTGAGACGCGAAGTTCTGATTGACCGCTTGACTTCAACAAATTGGTTGCCATCGTAAGCACGCGACTGTTGATTTCTACCGACCCATGTAGAGGGCGAGATGGGCTCGCACTCAGAGTCGCAGCCAATCCGTGGGCGAAGCCGATGCACCGGCGCGGTGAGTTGCGGGCCCCCCCAAGCAAGGACAGCTCTCGGTTGAGGCTATTCATGCACACGGAGAGACAGGGCAGCAACTGCTGCGGACACGCAAGAACGAGATTCTTCATGCAACGGGATGCGAACACTTGGACGGTGTAACTCGGGTGCTGTAGGACCTGCAGCAGCCCATCCCTGCAAGATTCGGCGAAGCTGTTTGCCGCCGAGCCGAGAGATTCGATGAGTGAGGCTACCGCGCCGAGAGTGATGGCCAGGGTGTGCTTAGCAGGCTCAGGACGCTCAGTTAGGGCTTGAGGATAGTTCTTCAGGATGTTATTGATTAGAGTCTTTGCAGCCGAAACCTGCCCCGACTCTCCCAGGATCCTTCGCCCAATAACATCCTGGATGATTGTGTCCACAATCTTTCGTGAGATCAGCAGCCTGTAGCGGTTGTTGATAATAGTTGTTTGACCAAGCAGCTCAACAGCCAGGCTCTCTACAATCTTCAAGTAGTTCGTCTCGACAAGCTTCTCGCCAAGTCGGCGAAACAGTTTACCATAGCAGATGCCAATAGCTGCCCTCGCCTTATTGGAAGTTGTTTGTTTGACATAATGTCCCGCGAGATTTTTCAGCATGTCGGACAGCGAAAGAGCAAGGATCTGGCTTCTCTTCCCTGATGGC
Organism: Fusarium robinianum; assembly: GCA_013623725.1. Taxonomy (NCBI): domain Eukaryota; kingdom Fungi; phylum Ascomycota; class Sordariomycetes; order Hypocreales; family Nectriaceae; genus Fusarium; species Fusarium robinianum. The sequence goes on along the minus strand of JABFFI010001047.1, from coordinate 35,958 downwards.
GCGGGGCTAGCGGACCTCGATGGGATCTCATCATCATCGCCTGTAATGTTGGGGATGGTAGATGTCCGCTTCAGCGCCTTCGACTTGGTCTTCTTGCTCTTGGCCGGTGCGGCTTCTCCAGGTCCGGCCTCAGAATGCCCCTGCACCAGGGCTTCGGCGAAGCACTCAGCAGCAGTCTGCCGGACCTGAACGGAGGAAGAATCAAAGGCCTTGAAGACCGCTGTCTCGAGCTTGTCAAAGTCGTTGGAGTTGAGGAAGTAGCCCGTGTGCTTGACAAGAGCCTTGAGGCCGCGGCAAGCCGATGCAACAACGAGGTGTCCCTTGTCCGCCGAGGCATAATTACGCGCTTGTTTCCAGATGTCCCGCGCAATCACCTCGTCCATACTTCCTTCCACCATTCGAACGATCTTCGAGAGTGCCGTGAGACAGGCAGCGCGAAGGCCTGCATTGTTGGAAGAAGACTTGAGAAGCTTTACCAAAGTCGAGCAAGCAAGTTGGTGTAGTCCAATGGCGCTGTCGCCGGCGGAGGCGAACACGTCGCCCAAACAGCTCACTGCTGCATGTTTCGTCTTAATCTCGGCGTCGGTCTTGGATTTTCCCCCCGAAATAATAGCAATAAGGTCGTTGATCGTCTCGAATAGCAGCTTCCTGTCGCCGTTTCCAAAAATGTGCGCCAAACACTTCCCAAGGTTGTTCCTTATAACACGCGATGGGTGGGGGGACGGTAGGTTGATGATCTGGAAGATCTCCCTTTTGAGGTATAACTGCTGCGCGGTGCAGTCGTCGTCGTCGAGCTGGAGGACATGGTTGCTTAACCTTGAGACGAATGTGAGGAGGAACAACTCTTTCTGTTCGGCTGGTAGAGATTGTAGTTTAGAAACATCGAGCTCTGGGTTCGCAGTCGCCGTATCGAGGGGGGCTTGCGCCTCGCTGGTGCGGGCTGGAGCTTCGGGCTCCTGAGTCGACGACATAACGGGCAATAAGGTACGCCGCTAACGATGCCCGGAAAATGTCGTTTTGTGTGGTACTAACAAAACAGCCGGGCTGTGTATATATCTGATTTTTGAAGAGTGGTGGTAATAGTAAGTGGTTACCTGGCGTTCTAAACCATGACGTTCCATGCCACATGCTTCCAGGGGCGGCGGGCCGGCGCTGTCAGCGGGACCCGACAGGGACTTCGAGGGAAGATCTTTAACCCGGCGCATCTTTGGCAGCTTTGGGGCAGGCGACCTACTCCCATGAAAAAGAGCTTGCTTGATGATGTCGAGTTCACTACCGAAGCCGAATGCCATGTGGGCAAGTGACGATCCCGAATCGATTCTTGGCGGCTGAAGAAGTCTTGAATTATATTGCGAGGATTTTCTACTCCCGTCATCATGTCTTCCAGTCGTGTACTGCGCCCGCTTCTCAAATTGCCCAGCTCTCTGGCTCCCATTAGACCGTTGACAAGCTCCAACGTCTGCCGACAATGCAACCGGGCATTCGCAACGACGCCGGCGTCATGGGCAGGACACAACAAATGGTCAAAGACGAAGCATATCAAGGCTGTAACCGATAAGAAGAAGATGACTGAGCGTGCTGGCTTTACCAAGCTTATTGCCATGTACTCCCGAAGTAGTCTCAATCTCCCTCTTTCCCATAGCTCTTCTAATTGGGACGCAGTGTATGGCGAAGACGTGAAGATGAACCCTCAATTGGCCAATGCGGTTGCTGCTGCGACGAAAGGTACCTCTCTTCAAGCCTCTGTGTTCGTAATAAGACACTAAGAAAGTCGCGACAGCAAGCATCCCTAAGAATTTGATTGAGGGCGCTATCGCAAGAGGCCAAGGCCGCTCGACCACCGGCGCCCAGCTCGAATCACTTTCCCTCGAGGTGCTCATGCCGCCGGACATTGCCATGATTATCGATGCTGAAACCGACAACAAGGTCCGGTCCCTCCATGACCTCCGCTATGTCATCAAGAAGTGCAACGGAGTGGTTGGATCAACGAGCTTCTACTTTACGAGGCGTGGCCGAGCGGTTTTCAAGGCAAAGGACGGCGGTCCGACGCTGTCGGACGTCCTGGACGAAGCAATTGAGCACGATGGGCTGGAGGACGTCGAGGAGCTTCCGGAGGGCGATTTCCTCGCCTGGACCCAGCCCAACACCCTGACATCCATCACTGAAGCCTTGTCCAAGAAGTTCGAGCTCGAGGTCTTGGATTCCGAGATTGTCTGGGCGCCGAACGAAGACACAAAGGTTAACATCGACACTGCGTCTCAGGCCGATTCCTTAGATATCCTTTTCACTGGGTTGAAAGAGTACCCAGAGGTCAAGGCCATCTATGCCAATGTGCAAAAGGGTTCCGTTGGTGACGAAGAGTGGGAGAAAGTAGAAAGGAACCTAGATGTATAGAATGAAAATAGCGTCATGTCAATTTGTACAATGCCGTCCCTGTTCCAAGGTTGAGGTGCGAATTGTCTCCATGCCCATTCCAAACGCCGTCAATACATCGTGATACAACCGCAATCATTCCGCTCCAATTCATAATATACATTTTCGGGAATTCGCCTCGACATCCGGGGCCAGTTCGTTCAGGAATCGTGGTGATCTTGCTCTGCGGCAAGTCGTCGCTCCTCCTCAAGCTTCTGTGCCTGTCGTAGCTTTTGCCGCGCCACGATGCGCTCGTATTCGGCCTTGATTTCGTCACGATCTCGCGGGAGCTTATTGCATTCCTCGGGCTTAGGCCAGAACCCCTTGACGGCGAAGCGGTTGTCGAGGTTGGTGCCAAAGTAGAACATGATGCCGATGGGAAACATGACATACATGCCGAACTGCGCGGGGGGGTATCGTGAGCGTGTTAAAATCGTAAAACAGTGCGCGATGCAATTCCTACCTTGAAAGCTTCCAGATTGAGGCCGCCCATGGTGACTGACGTTGAAAGGAATTGCGCTCGCACGGAGGAAAGATAACTGGTACTGAAGCTGGAGGAAGCAAAATGTTTGAGCGGACAGCGTGATGCTGGATTGGGAACCGGATGGGCGGTCGGCCCCGCTAAACCGGTCCGGATCACCAATCTCCCGATCTCAAACTCAAGCTTCGTCATTGGTGCGATTGGATGGCAAACTCATTCACACATACCTACTTTCACACCATCAGCAGTGATATGAGATCTAGACAACGTCACCCAGTCGAGGCTATCGATGATTGAGGAGGTACTTAGATATGTAGGCAAGTAGCCTGTACGATCCGCGGTACTTCCTGCGAACAAACACCATCATGGAGCACATGTCTAAATTTCCCCCCCTTCAAGACAATAATGGTGCTCTGATGCCTTCTGATGCCTTCTGATGCCTCAAGATGCCTGATCCCTGCCGCCAGTATATCTAACAGCTACAATGTCACCATCGATTCAACGCCTTCAACGTGTGTGTGCCCATAACCTCCCGCCCGCCCATAGCCTGAACCGTATTCAGCAGAAGCCCAAATCAAAAACTCCTCACTCATGACCTAGAACGCCCCTATTGTGGCAGCTTGGCACCCGCAGTCCTGCTCATCTGCGCTTCCTCCATCAAAAGACGCTCTGTAAAACTGCGAGGTGTGCCGGAAAAGCCGGGATTGGCGACACTGGCACGGAAACTATTGAGATCACCCTCGTCCATACCGCTGCGCCCATCCAGTCCTCCCACAAACGTGTTGAATTGTCCGAGAGAGGCAGCCTGAGCGTGGATCTCTGGGTTGCGTACTACCGGCATGATGATGGGTCGCCCCTTGTACGAGCCAAGAGAGCCCGCTTGAAACCGGACCGTGGTCGGTGTTGTCGGGACGGAAGAAACAAGAGGCCTTGCGATGTGAACGGCGGGGGACGTTGCATAGAGAGACTGCTCAGACTCTGGCACATCCGGCAACTTGACTTCAACCTCCTCTTCCTCCTCAGCGACCCGCGGTTTTGGCCCTGGCTTTGGCGGCGCGGAAAGTCCCCCATCTTCAAAGTGGAACAAATCGTCGTCTTCCGCATCGGACTCGTCGACCGGCTCCAGAATCGCAATCTTACCCGGGTTTTCGGCCTCCCGAGATGAGTTACTCTGTGCAGAGAGCTCCTTTGGATTCGATTTGTGAAAGGCTTTGGGCGGGGACAGTGACTCGGAGGCTTTCTTGTTTGTAAAAGACTTCGGTTTGGCCATTGAGAGAAACTCTTCGTCTGATGAGTCACCTTGATTAACATCTTCAGGCTCCTCTCTCACGCTTCCCAGAGTGCGTTGAATTCGAATAGCCTCGGGAATGTACGTCGAGGTCGGAGGCTCTGGAGCCATTAGCATCAGGTCGCTGTGCCCTCCGGTGGGCGTGCTCGATAGAACTGCATCAGGGTCCTCCTGCTCAACGAGGACTTCATCTGGATTGGGATTGACCACCGTCCAGACTGTGCCTTCCTCCAAGGGCGCCCTTGACAGGGCCCTCAATGCCTCGGATGAGGATATCTTGCGGGGCGGTGCCAGTCTCTCTACTTCTTCGTCGAGTATAGAATGAGCAATGGGTTGATCGGGTGGGTCTGGAGCGGCGGGAGGAGGAATCATGAAGTCGGTCATTTGTGGCGAGGCCGTGGGTAAAACTTCTGCACCCATGAACTCGAAGCGGACGCGCCTAGGACTCTGGGGCGTCTTGGATGCGCTCGAGGACCGTCGGAGAGCGCTTCGTGGGGTTTTTGTGTCGCTCCGATCTGAGAGAACCGACGAGGTTGTGTCGTCAGTTGAGCGACGAACGTGACCTGGTCGCGAGGGCGATTGAGTCACTCCAGGCACGGCATCCTGCAATTCCGGTAAACCAGGTTGACGATCCATGTCTGCGCCCTGGCCCTGGCCCTCCACCTGCATGCCTGGTTCAGGCAGCAGCATCTCAAGAGGAAGACTCGGGGCAGCGACAGAGGGGGGAGATGTCGGTAGGTTTGGAGAGCTTTCGAGCAAGGGAAGATAACTAGGAGTAAAGAGACCCTGCAGTTCCTGGTGTCGGTCGTGTGGGCTGCCTGGAGGCTCTGCGGCACCCGATCCGGAGGCAGAGGGAGTTGTCGTCGGCGGGGAGGGGTGGCGTGGGCCCGATCCGGAGCGGGCGAACGTTCGTGAGTCAGCCAGATCGAGGTCGAGACTGAGGGATGGACTGAGGCTCGGATAGTCTGGCAGGGACTGGGCAAGGGATCGCCGAACACTGGAGGCGACGTCTGGAGGGATGTCGCGGAGCAGATCTTGGTAGTAGCGCAAGAAATCGGCCACCACGTTGTGGCGATAGGTCTGAACCTTGTCGTCGAGGTCGGCCAGCTTGTGCTGGAGGCTCTCGAGGAGCCTCGCTTCCTCCATGGCGCTTATTAGCAGGAGCCTGTAAGCGGACTGGGCAATGGCAAAGGTCTCGGTATGCGCATGACGCAAGGTGTGTGTGGTTCTTCAGGCGTAGGCTCGGAGGGGGTGCGAGGCAAAGCGACCCGGGGGTGACGACAACGCACACGAGGGTTTTGTGGAATTGAATGCCCGCGTGAGGAGGAAGAGAAGCGGATGGGAAAACCGGTGGGATTTTGAATGGCGGCGCTGTGCTGTGCGGAGGATCCATGGTACCAAGTACATGCTGCCGCTATTACCAAGTACAAGACTATCAGCGGACTAACTTACTTTCCTTAGCTCGCTCACTGCAAGTCTTTCTGCTTCTTTGAACTTGACCGCTTGGGAATGGGTATGGTTTTTTCTTTCTTTCCCGCAGCCATTCTCGCAGCTTCCTCCCAAGTCGCCGTTGCCTATCCCGGCTTCAGGATCGAGAGATCTGTCATGCAATTGATCGAATGGCGCGCACCTCTTGTCCATCAGCCCCAGAATTGCACCGCAAATCTTCCTTCGGCCAAGCAAGAATCTCCCTGGCCGGTTGCGGAGAGCGACGATGACTCCGCCGAGCTTGTGGCTGAGTGTGCCAGTCCTCATGAATCCCTACCTCCAAATGCCTAGGCGCACTCGACCGGTTTCGATTGGATGAATCACGACCACTAAACCCCGCGGACCAAGCCTATCATGAAGACACGGGCTTGCCTTTCTGCACCCCCGTCCACGAGGTTTTGTGTGGGTCGTGTCTCGTCTTGCTTCTTTCCGAGGACAACTGCTACGTAGATACGAAGTACAGTATGACTTCGCACTTCGTACTTGCAAGGTAATGAGGTTGCTTGTAGAATCGTGGATCTACTGGATCATTTTGAACATTAGGTTCTGGTACACTATTGGGATTCTTTACGCAAGTGGTCAATGTGATAGACAGGTTGTACCTACCGGGGGCAGGTGGGGCACGGGTAGTAGCGGAGGAGGCTCAAAAACCATCACATGGAAGCCGCTGAACATAAAAGTGCACACCCCATCACTCACCCTTAACCTCCCAACTTATGCTAAACATGTCCACGTGCCAAAGAATGAGACGGGATGAACAAGTCCAGACCTACAGCTATAGGCAGGGACTTATGGGTGCCTACCTGGTAGGTAGCACAGAGTAGGTAGGTAGGTAGAATATGCCAAGAGAAAGGTCACTTATCCACCCACGACGTTATTAGATCGGAATCAGGTAGCTCGTGGGTAAAGCAACTGTTTTGATACCCAGAAAGTACTGATGTCTTCACTCCTATTTCGTAACTGGCTTGAAGGTTGTTGACCACCTCCTACCTTAACCTTCTCCGTACATACGGAGTGCTAGGTAGGTAGGTAGGTAGGTAGGGATATGCAAGATACCCACTTTTCATTTTGTGCATTCCAATCATGGCTTTCACCGCCTTCTATTCTAGGCGATAGGACAAAGTTCTGCCGTCCAAAGCTTGAGTAGCTCCAACACCAACCAAATCATCACGACCTTGCGCAGCTTCACCCAGACAGCGAGCCAGACGACAAACTGCCCGCTCCCAGACGCCATAGCTCGAACCCTCATTCTTTCTATCATTCCACAAAATGTCATTCATCCCTCCCAACGCGCTACAGTCGGGAATCCCTCCCATCATCCCTCTTGACTTCAACGCAAATCAGCCCGAAAAGCTCACGCTCTATCCGCTCTCGAACTACACATTCGGTGTCAAGGAGGCACAACCGGAGGAGGACCCTTCTGTTATCGCGCGATTGAAACGTCTCGAGGAACACTATACCAAGCATGGAATGCGCCGCACCTGCGAAGCCATCTTCATCTGCCACGAGTACAACCACCCGCATATCCTGATGTTGCAGATCGCGAATGCCTTTTTCAAGCTTCCAGGCGACTATCTGCAACCCGACGAGGAGGAAATAGAAGGCTTCAAGTCACGACTGGACGAGAGGCTAGCGCCTGTTGGCCGCCTAGGGGAGGGCGAGGTGGCCGGTGACTGGCAAATTAGCGATTGCTTGGCCCAGTGGTGGCGACCGAACTTCGAAACGTTTATGTATCCTTTTGTCCCGGCGCATGTCACACGGCCAAAGGAATGTAAGAAGGTTTATTTGATCCGGTTGCCCAAGAACAGTATGTTGCTTCGCTACCACATATGGACTTATTCCTTGCTAACGCCTGACAGAGGTACTGAGCGTGCCGAAAAACATGAAGCTCCTCGCTGTCCCTCTTTTCGAGCTCTACGAGAACACAAACCGCTATGGGCCGCAACTCTCCGCTATCCCCCACCTTCTAAGTCGCTTCAACTTGGAATTTATCGACGAAAAGGATAATGTCGTCGCCGCAACCCCTGGAGCTGCCGCCCCAGATGGGTATGTACCGCAGGCCAAGGTGCTCGCCGGAGACGATGTAAACATGAAGGAAGAAGGCAACGGAGCGGCCTAAGCGCCGTATATGCGGGATTGACGATATGGCGGTGGTGTTTTGGCGTTCTCGGTATTTGCGTATAGGCACAAGACTCTAGACTTGACATCTTTTCCACTCCGCCGTAGAGTGACCAGGGAGCCACCTTATTCTCTATGCCTTCTCACCCTGAATCGTTGCCATGATTCGGCGCGTGTGAGGGTATGCACGGAACTCGAGATACCAAATTCCTTGCCACGTTCCCGTCGCCTATTCGATCCATCTCAGTTCCATGGCGTTCAAGACTTGTGACATCACTTACCAGCTTGCCATCCTTGATAGGAATGGTGACGCTAGCGCCAATGAGAGCAGACTTAACATGCGCCTAGAACTGTGAGCAACAGGGATACGAGTTGAGATTACTTATTACACATACAGGCATATCATCAGGGCCTTCGGCACTGGGACGATGTTAGCTTTGATTGATTGAAGGGCTGGTAAAGTGGAATACCTGTGTCGATACAACGCCTCGCCCTTGGGCCCTTCTTCCGGCACTACTCTATCAAGAGCATCAGACATGTCGGCCCTAACATCGTCATCCCCTAGAAAGTTCGTTGCGTTAACCACCGAAAGCGCAACTAGAAGAGCAGTTGGCGAAGCCTACAGTTCTCGTTCAAACTCAACGCGCAGCTCGTGTGTTGGACGAAAAGGTGCAGGAGGCCAACTTTGTACTCTCGGATCTCTGGAAGAGCCGAAAGAACCTGATCGGTAATGAGATAGGAGCCCCGCGACTTCGCAGGGAGAGAAAGCTGTTTCTGGAACCAAGTCATGGTTGTTGTGCCCTCTAGCGGGGGTGTTGTTGGGCGGGGTTGAGAAGATCCAGTTAAGCCCAGCAGGCTGAAAGGCAGAGTCCAGATAGAGTGGAACAAGCCCGGAAACAGAGAAATTAAAAGTAAGAGGCAGAGCAGCACCGGTGTCGCGTTCGAAGTGATTCTCGAAGACGATTGCGGCATGATCGAGTGTGGTTGTGCATGAGTGCCCTAGTAGCCCGTATGACGGAGCCTGGTGGGGCTTTGATGGAGTTCAATGGCTCATTCAGCCTGTCAGATATCGAAATGGCATCGGCCAATCATATTGTAGCATTTGATAATCGAATAAAGCTCACCTTGAAATTCGGAAGAAGCTGATGACCAGTGATCAAGACGAGGGATGGAAATAACAAGGGGGTGATTCTAACCCTTGGCCAGTTCGAAACTCCAGCTCTTTTCCAAAGGGTAAATGGTCGAAAGTTGAGAATGAATTGGCTGAGATGCCAGTAACTCGCCGGAAATTCGTATATCACGCTCTGTAGCTCCAAGGTAATGCTCATTCGTTGTATTGCCGTAGTATTTACAAATCCTCACCATACTTCTTCCAAGGGGGAGCACGACACACGGAGCTCTACCCTCGCCTCTGGTACGCCTACTCATCTAGACACCTCCATTCAATCCAACTCTAAGGCGTCCGAAGCCGATCATGACAGGGGGTACGAGGTCGCGGGGAGCGATTCGAGATGCTTTCGGTGGTGCTCATTGGCCTATCGTAGTGTCAGTATAAGAGCAGAGGATACAACCGTCATCAGAGGGGTGTCGTACGTAGGCCAGGCCGCAGTAGTTGCAGGTGGCAATCTCGGCCTTGTCGGTGTTGATGTAGATCTTGGGATGACCGTTGGGGCCGCCACCACCCTCACATGCAACAATCCGGTCGTGAGTCCACCGGACGGGCTGCTGGTGTATCAACTCAATCGCAGATTTGGGTTGGGGCTGCCAGGCCGTTAGCCGTATGCTTTCCATCCTTTCCCGGGCCACCTTTATACCTGGACGGAGAAGTCGGTCTGCTCGAATCGGGGACCGGTCATGGCGACGGAGCGAGGACGCTGGCTGCGGGACCAGACACCAACACGGTTGGGGGCCTGGTTAATCTCGACGGACTTGGACTCGTCGACAGCGGCGGGGGACGTCTCGGAGGTCTTCGCGGTGACGGCGGCCTCAAGTTGCCGAGCAGTGGTGGTGAAGGCGCGCTGGGAGAGGCGCGCATTGCGCGCCAAGGCACCAATTGCCCTCAATTGAGTCGTGGCCATCGTGAGTGCGTCGGAAACCGGGTATGCGGATCGATTCGACGTTGTCGGCTCGGAATGGGCAGAGAGAGATCGTGAGGCAGTTCGAGCTGCAACAGGCGTCTGTGTTCGGAATAGCAGTTTATCCGTGGGCCGCAACATTTTGGTGAAGCACCACAATTCCTTGAGGGATGTGCCTGCGAACCACCAACCAGTGCTTGGATTTTCCAAGTCCGCGGATTTCTTTCTTCGAACCTCAGAAAGGTTTCCGATACTAAACGCGAACATCTATAGGTGCATATCATCATATTTCGTCGAGCTGAGCGTATTTATCCTTTTTGCGCACACATACGACTCGACACTCGTTCCCTCCGCGCAACGTACCTCCTTGTAACTCCGATCGCGTCTTCCTACAACTACGTCGCAGACCTCAATCATGGCGCCCGAAACACCAAGAGGAGTCTCCTCGAGGCTCCTCACTATGAAGTTTATGCAGCGAGCGGTAGCTTCAGCGCAGTCTTCCCCCGATTCGGAAACTCACTCCGCCAAGAAGCGCAAACTGGGACACTCGCCAGCACAAGGCCGAATCGATATGAACATTGACCAAGCCGCCATCAAGGCTGCGCTTGATGACCAGGAGGTGAAGCGGCAAGCAGCTTTGGCGAAACACGTCGTGGGCGCTGATACGCACTGGGTCCTGGATGACTCTTGGATTCAGTCCAAGGCACCTGTCAAGCCAAAGCCGTCGCTGAATGTCGTCTATGTCGGATACGGTGATATCGATTCATTTGATGAGTCAGGCGACAACCAAGATGCGCCATCCAATGGACGAACGTCAACGAGCAACTTCAAGAGTTCAAAAACCCAGGCATGTCAACCACAACCCCGCTGAATCGTCACAGATTATGGCTGACCAGAAGAAATAGCCGACTTCAAACGAGCAAACAGCTTCGGACGAGAGTGATGACAGCAGCGATCCGGACCCTGACGAGTCCGGTGAGGCGACGCCAAAGCAGAAGCGAAGTCGCTCGCGTTCTAGATCCCAGTCGCGAAAGAGCATCGAAAATGTCAAGGCGAAAGAATTCCGTGACAAGAGGAAAAAGAAGGAAGTGAAGCTCAGCCAGCTCACTTCTATCTCTTCTGGCGGTGGCAACCAGTTCTCGCCTTCCAATGGGAAGCCAATGACCTGCTACAAGTGTCACCAGGCCGGCCACAAAGCCGTTGACTGCCCCAAATCTGGACCGCCTCGGGGACGGTCAAGGAGGTGATGTGAACCAAAACTCCAACTTGGTGCTGTTCCACATCTGCAGCATACCCTTCTTCGTGTCTCGGGCGAGAATTGAGGTCGGTAAAGGACGACATATTGACCCCCTTCCCTTCCTGCTTCCCATTATCAAACTCTGTTGCAGCTCGGCAATATCGTATCCCCCATTTTCTAGCGGCTTGGTTCTTGAATACCTCCCTTGCTCCGTACGCTACCTACCGCCATCATGGTTGGGTGTTGAGTGTCATTCTCACCTCGGTAGCTTTAGTGCTCCAAGGCAAAGAGCGTTTGTTTTTTTTTTCGTGACTCGATTATCAGCAAGACACAGCGCCGTATCACCAACTGTCTTGGTCTTAGATTCGTTTGTCACCCGGTGTGTCCGAGCCAGTGGAGCTTCACTTAGGCCATGTCCATCTGCTCTGGAGATTGGGTGACCAGGTGGAAGGAAGCTGGGACGGAGTTCTTCGGGCTCTTCCAGGTGGCAGCAGGCATAGGGAAAACAAACCATTCGTAACTACGATAGATGCTGCAACTGCAACTGCAACTGCAACCTGCTAAACATGTCAACCGAATAGAAATGGCCAGGTCTTGACATGTTCACTGAGTTGCTCGGAGGTTCTGTCTGGATTGGTCGTCAGAGTCGAGCCCTGGAGCTTTCCGAATAGTGGCAATCGAGACTAGCAATATCTATCTGGATAGATGATATCAAGAATTCTTCCTCTTCCGTTACTTCGAAGAGAAGCCAAGTCCTCACCACTCTTGAGGACATGTACCTGATTCTCCTCGGGTCTTAGCTTTTGCGTGACGTGTTTTTTCTGTCTATGTCTCCAAGAGAATTGAGTGTAACGGTGCTTGCAACCAGGATATGTGAAGGTGACGACATGTTGTCTCTGATGTTTGGGAGTACAGATCTCGGTATCTTCGCTGTACGTAGTTGGAGGTAGGTAACGTGAGTACCGACATTTCAATGGGGTTCCATCTGTGGGGTATTATAGGGTCTTACAGGGAATTGCCTGCTTTGAATCATTGATGACGGAAGGTGGCCAAGTGGGAAATGGTTCATCAAAAGACTCTGGCCTGTCTGGCTCTTCTAATCACATTGTCAAAGTCTATTTGCCCTTTGGCAATGGCTGCCAATTTCTGTCTCCGAGAGTCGGCCGACGATCCCAATTGTGTAGGGGTCATGACTAGCCTTGCTCAGCTTCTACCCTTGTGTAGATCGTAAAGTCTGATTTGCCTCAATACATCGATTGGGTCGGGGGTGAGTAGCAAACAGCCAGAGTTGAAATTCAGACATGGATGTCTCCTCTCGCTTCCACCCTTTCCTGCATCACGATGACCATGGATATCTATAAAGAAAGCAACAGGGATAATTCACCTGCGTCTTTTCGTGATTAACCTCTGCTCTTTGGATATAAACAGTGCTTGAGGACTCGTTCCTTGGGGCAGTTTTCTACATCTCCTTCAACTTCTTCTTATCTCTCAACTTACACCGCCTTCGTCCTGTGACCATCCCGGTATTTGACAACATACCAGTCACATCCATCTCGACCAGTCTCACATACCCAAAACCGTTGCCTTGGAACAAAAACGCCCCCCCCCCCTAAACCNNCCTCCTCCCCCCCTCTTTGGAAAGGACAGCATTGTCAACGAAAACGGAAACGAAAAAGAAAGGCACGCTGCATTGTTGATTGTTTCACGACCAACAAGAAGAATACGCATAGACACCCCTCAACCGACGACTCGTCGACACGACCACAAGGTGCCGCATCTCTACCTGCCTTAAGCACAGGGGTGCCCCGTTACGTGCTTGTCTGCTTTGTTCGTTTGGACAACAGAAGTTGTACCCTCCTTGCCGCTGCAACTAATTGGCTGGTGAGTGAACGCACAGTCCATCCCGATGTTTCTGATCTCCATGCCTTTCCCCGCCTCGCGGCATTAGTCTTGGTTATGCCGCGAGGCGAGACCTGGCGAGGCTTGCGAAGCGCCACTCTGCGGTGAGCCGTCGCGCAATTTGCCCGTTGGAAGAAGCAAGGGGACAGGAGATTTATTAATATGCCTGGAATTCCCAACGTCATTCGCTGACATGCAGGTGGCAGGGACAGCATCAGGTCAGGGAGCTGACAGAACAACAACCTACAAATCCGCCTAACAGACTGAGGTAGGTAGGTACTTATCTACCTAAGGTACTCCATATCTCGGTATCTGCATACTCCCTCCATACCTCCACTGCACTCTGCAGCCCACCACCACCTCAACCCACTACACACCACCTACCTACTTCGTCAATACCTACAACCACGCAGGCCGGGGTACGGACCGAACAGGCGTCAACTCCTTGTTTGTCCCACTGATTCCGCATCACCCAGGCGCAATAGCAGTCCCCCCCCCCCTCAAAGTCCCCGCAACCCTCTGATCCTTTCCCAAGATAGGGCACAGACTGCGTCCATTACCGACCTCCAGACTCCGCTATCCCCGGGCGCACACCAAGGAACCTACCTAAAGTCGCCGGAGACCCCCCCCTACCGTTTGCGCGCGTGCCTTCCCAGGTTCTTTCGTTTCCACCGTCGGCTCCAACTGGGCCACAGGAAGCCCCAACCTGCTCGGTCACGACGACGCACATTTAGTGGAGGTCCACCAAGGGCTCAACAAGGTGCCCCGCCGCCAGACCGGGACGCCCCAAGCTCTCTCTCCATCCCTTGGATTCTCCCAGGCCCCCATTACATCTTCGGGTGCAATTGCGGCTTCGGGGTCTGTTCTCAAACCCCCATCCAGCCTGCCACGGCCGCTCTTGCTATCCGTGTTGTCGCCTGGTTTCTACAATGCCTCACTCACAGCATGAAGAAGACGCACCCGTCGCTACGGGTGCCTCTAATGCCCCCGTGACGCTGGTTACCGACAAACTCGAGAAGCCCTCGCTCGACGATCGCAACTATCGCGTTATTCGTCTCGAGAACCAGCTCGAGGCGCTCCTGGTCTACGACCCTGAAACGGACAAGGCCAGTGCTGCCCTCGACGTCAATGTTGGAAACTTCAGTGACGAGCCGGACATCCCCGGCATGGCCCATGCCGTCGAACATGTAGGCTGTCCCCCCCCTCCCTCCCTCCCCTCGATCACTGTTGTTGCATATGTATCCTTAGAGTCTTGGCTGATCCTGTCTTTCCCCCCCTCCATAGCTGCTTTTCATGGGCACCAAGAAGTTCCCGATTGAGAACGATTACGGCCAATATCTTTCGGCTCACTCGGGAAGCTCGAATGCCTATACCGGTCCGACCTCCACCAACTACTACTTCGACGTCGCCGCTAAGCCGGCCAACGATGAGGATCCTTCAGACGAGAATCCCTCTCCTTTGCGCGAGGCACTGGATCGCTTTGCCCAATTCTTCATCGAGCCGTTGTTCCTGTCCAGCACCTTGGACCGGGAGCTGAAGGCAGTCGATTCGGAGAACAAGAAGAACTTGCAAAATGACACTTGGCGGCTGCACCAGCTCGAGAAGTCTCTCTCCAATCCCAATCATCCGTACTGCCACTTCTCGACTGGAAACTTTGAAGTGCTCAAGACCCTGCCCGAGGCCCGCGGCATCAATGTCAGGGACAAGTTCATCGAGTTCCACGCCAAGCACTATTCAGCAAACCGCATGAAGCTGGTTGTTCTGGGTCGAGAGTCGCTTGATGTTCTCCAGAAATGGGTTGTCGAGCTCTTCTCCCCAGTTGTCAACAAGAAGCTGCAACCGAACCGTTGGCCAAATGAGCTTCCCTTCCGCACGTCCGATCTCGGAATGCAATGCTTCGCTAAGCCTGTTATGGATTCGAGAGAATTGAACCTATACTTCCCCTTCATCGATGAGGAGTTCATGTTCGCTAGTCAACCCAGCAGCTACATTAGCCACCTGATCGGTCATGAGGGCCCTGGGAGTATCATGTCGTATATCAAGTCCAAGGGTTGGGCGAATGGACTTAGCGCTGGCGCCTACCCTGTGTGCCCCGGCACCCCTGGCATTTTCGATGTCCAGGTTCGGTTGACTGAAGAGGTATGATTCCACCTGAGCTATGTGTTTGTAGTCTCGCACTCTTTTCCAATAGCCTACTAACTTGATCTTGCAGGGTCTTAAGAATTATCCTGAAATCGTCAAGATTTTCTTCCAGTATATCACGCTTCTTCGCGAGTCCCCGCCCCAGGAATGGATTTTCCAGGAACAGAAGGGAATGGCCGATGTCGACTTCAAGTTCAAGCAGAAGACGCCCGCCAGCCGCTTCACCAGCAGAATCAGCTCTGTCATGCAGAAACCTCTGCCGCGTGAGTGGCTTCTAAGTGGTCATAGCCGCCTCCGGTCTTTTGAGCCGCAACAGATCCAGAAGGCCTTGGATACCATTCGACCAGACAATTTCCGCATGGTTATTGTATCTCGCAAGCATCCCGGTAACTGGGACCTCAAGGAGAAGTGGTACGGAACGGAGTATCGGTATGAAAAGATTCCCGACGATCTGATGGCCGAAATCAAGAAGGCTGCCGCGGTGTCTTCCGAGGAGCGCTTGCCGAGCCTTCATCTGCCTCACAAGAACCAGTTCATCCCGAATCAGCTCGAAGTCGAGAAGAAGGAGGTGGATGAGCCCGCTTTGGCCCCACGTCTGCTTCGAAACGACACCAATGCGAGAACCTGGTGGAAGAAAGATGATACCTTCTGGGTTCCCCGAGCCAACGTTGTGGTGAACCTAAGAACACCCCTAGTCTGCGCCTCGCCCGAGAATAGCGTCAAGGCGCGTCTCTTTACAGACCTAGTGCGCGATGCTCTTGAGGAGTATTCTTACGATGCCGAGCTGGCTGGGCTGCAATACAACGTCAGTCTAGACTCCCGCGGGTTGCTGCTGGATATCAGTGGTTACAACGACAAGTTGCCTGTCTTGCTAGAGCATGTCACAACCACCATGCGGGATATCGATATCAAGGAGGATCGTTTCGAGATCGTCAAAGAGCGCTTGACCCGAGGATACAACAACTGGCAGCTACAGTCGTCATATCACCAGGTCGGAGACTACACCAACTGGCTAAACGCAGAGGACCGCGATTTCCTCGTCGGGGAGCTTGCTGCCGAACTTCCCGACATCACTGTCGATGCAGTTCGCTCGTTCCAGAAGCAGATGTTGGCTCAGCTCCACATTGAGGTGTATGTACATGGCAACATGTACAAGGAGGATGCCCTGCGGGTGACAGACACGGTAGAGTCCATCTTGAAACCCCGTGTTCTCCCCCGGTCACAGTGGCCAGTCCTTCGATCGCTCATCCTTCCCTCTGGTTCCAATTACGTCTTCAGGAAGACGTTGAAGGACCCTGCTAATGTCAATCACTGTCTCGAATACTGCCTTTATGTTGGTAGCAGAGCTGATCGCACCATCCGCACAAAGACACTGCTTCTCGACCAGATGATGCACGAGCCTGCCTTCGATCAGCTCCGGACTAAAGAGCAGCTCGGGTACATCGTGTTCAGCGGGCCCCGAGTATTCGCAACGACTTACGGGTTCCGTTTCCTCATCCAGAGCGAGATGACGCCAGAGTTCCTCGACTCTCGCATCGAAGCCTTCCTGACGAGATTTGCCGCTACGTTGGACAAAATGAGTGACTCTGAGTTCGAGGGTCACAAGCGAAGCTTGATCATTCGTCGACTGGAGAAGTTGAGGAATCTGGACCAAGAGTCGTCCAGGCACTGGTCTCAGATCTCCAGCGAATACTATGACTTTGAACTGGGTAAGTCCAACCACCATCTCGCATCGACAAGCATACACTGATCATTTATAGCCCAACGAGATGCCGCACAAATTAAGCTCTTGACCAAGCCGGAAATCGTCGAGTTTTTCACCAAGTACTTTGACCCAGCTTCCAACGACCGGGCGAGATTGTCGGTTCACCTGCACGCTCAAGGCCAGGCGGAAGGAGTACAGGAGCGACAGGAGGAAGCCAAGAAGAAGGCGGCGGAGGAACTTGCCGAGGAATTGAAGTCTGCTAATGGCACGGCGAAGGCTCCAAAGCCCGACTCAGCAGTTGAAATCACCGATGTGCGGGTCTTCAAGTCGAGCCTCACGGCGAGCCCGGGAGCCCGGCCAGTGAAGGACTTGAGTGAGTACGAAGACACAGATGCCAAACTATGAGAGGGGACGAAGCTCGGGATAAGTGATTGGTTGGGTCATGACAGCGCAGAGCCCCTGTGGGAGCGAGCTGGAATAGGCGAGTTGGGGGGGCAAGTTTAGAGACTCAGACTTGGAAATTACCTCCAGAGGTAACCATGTATATTGAAAACGAGAAGTTGGAGGCAGTCGGCGGAGCGGTTAGACGGGAGGGGGCTCTGGCGCAGTTGCCCTGAACGGGGCAGCGTTTTGGTAGGTGAGATATCTATCCTTCGCCATGGAAATGCTGCAGCGGGTCGCTTGGTTGAGAGCGACAGGGAATAGACTATCGTTGAGTTGTGATGGCATTCATCACAGCTTTCGAAATAGGACTATTAGTACTACCTCTGGCTGCACCCCCCATCATCATATGGAGCTTTGGTGCAGGAACGATGTCGTTAAACTCATGCGACGAACTCGTGTGAGTTATGCCATTCCTCCTTCAATGGGAGGGAGAACCCATAGATTATCGTCGCCTTCGCATAATACATCTTCAACCACTCTAGCGCCCATTCCTCTAGGGCTTTAACCCACATGGTGTCTCGTGGTGCGTCTTGTATGGGAATAACTTGCAGCACATCGCCAAGCGCATTCGTTTTCTGCGGTGTTGCATAATTGCAGTTGTTGTACAGGATTGAATGTCGTCCCAGGATCCAAAGACTCACCAACTATGTATATATATATACGTCAAAGAAATGCCTAAGAACGGCGAGACCCAGGAAGAATGGTTCTTCCCCCTGATTTACCTAATGCTTCAGGAAAGGAAAGAAGTTGTCATACAAGAAGGGCGTCATGGAAAGTGTGTGGCTTTGGCATAAGAGGTCTATGATAGGAGTTTATAATCACACCGACAATAGTTTCATGGGATGAGATGGGTGGTTTCTGTTTCTTTGAATTATTTATTTAAAATACCATAGATAACTAATAAGAACACCTCACGGCATCAGTCATTGGGTCTGCAACGCTAAAGAATGTAGGGAGGGAATCCCGCCTAGCAGGTCAGGTAGTTACGGAGGAAAGGAACCCATCAGTGCCTACACCGCTCTTGAAGCGACAGCATTCACTTGGCGACAACTTTCGGAAGGAAAATGAATTCATTAGCCATGTCCGACCAAGTATATCCCTATTTCCCGCACTCTCGAGAGCACTCGAGATTATTGCTGCGCGTTATGCGCCGTGGACAAGTGGTGCAAGGGTGCAACAGATCTAGCCCTGATCCCTACGATGTACGCGAATGACATGCATGATGCTGGTCCTTTCTGGTAACATGATTCCAAGTCGGTGATCACGAACAATAGTAGGGAGTAGGTAGGTAGCATGTGATAGATGTTTGCTTTGGGAATCTGAGGGAAAATTGATTCACTGGTAGGTACAAAGCACAATGGGAGGGCGGCGTAGACAACCTTGGAACCTTACCCGCCCCCGGACAACCTGGAAGTCACGCTGGAAGGCGGCAGGCATGTACCAAATGCTTGTGCCTCAATTTTTTTGGGCGTTTGTTGTGGAAGCACCGATGGAGGGGGATGATGGGAAGCACGGGGCATCCGGACACGGACCACCCGACCTCACCTCAATTAAGAGAGTGCCTTGTGTGAAGCCTTAGCGCCGCTGTGGGGTGGGGTCTTGCCTTTTGCAGGGCTATAAGCCGCCGTGTCCAGGGGCTGTTGGAGGCATGGACAAGATCCGGACAGCCAATGAATAGCCGGCGTTTTTTTTTGGGTTTCGAGAGGTTCCATGACACACGGTGCTGCCGTTTTCACGATTCATCCATCTCTCTTCGGGGGGAGGGGGGGGTTCCCGCCTGTTTGCGCGGGTGGTTCAAATTGTTTCCATTCTCCCTGGGACACTGGGTTGGGGTGTTGACGATTGGTTGATGGGTTTTGTAGCAAGAATAGGGATTGAGAAAAACAGACGGGAGGCTGAGCACACGGAATGGATACCGATCTATGTTACGTATGGGCATACTTTGTCGTTCCAGGTAGGTAATGTATCTAGGCACCTGGATGCTGCCGAGAGGCGGGACAGGCAGCCATCAGACAGACACCTCGCTGGCAGGCAGGCAGTACTTGACGCGCACCCAAAAAGTCACAACGGGCTGTCCGTCATAAATACCTAGTACAGTGTAATTACTCAGTTGCAATGAATTCGTAGCAAGGGAGAAGAAGAACGAAGGTATCCCCCTATAATCTAAATCATTTTTTGCCAATCTTTGTCACTATCCATCAAACCTCTTTGCTCAAGTCTGTATATAATCCCTAGGTACCTCCTCCGTACTGTAGCAGCAGGTTCCATTCTCTTTTGTGCACATGAGCAGGAGAAGAAAAACGAAAAGAAAAAGAAAAAAAAGACCAGGTCAGCCCCACAGCGTCATCGTTGCTTGCCAGAATCCATTGATCTCTCCCCTCCATCCACTGCCACCGGGGGGATGCACTGTTGCGTGTGCCAACTTCGTTTGACCTCCACTGCTACACGGCCGCCGATCCCGTCTAAAAAAAAAAGGATACAGAGGCCGGGCGGGCACACCCCTCGCCGCCATCACTCTCCGCCGGGTCCCTCCCCCCCTCCAAAAAAAAAAATTACAACACAAAAAAAAACTCCCACTTTCTCCATAGTAGAGCGGCACTGCTGGGCCTTGTCTTATTGATCTACCTTCCACGTAGTCTCATTAATTCAACAATATTCTACCGTCTTTCGCCTTGGTCGTCCCTCCGACTCTCGTCTCTAACCCGCAATCCGTCTCCTTCCCGCCCCGAGCTGCCCGGGCAGCTCGCCTTCAAGACGTCTTCCTCAAAGAAGAGAAAGCTCTCCTCCCGCCCTTTACCCCACGACTCGCCATCCCCTGAGCAGGTCCTCCCCTCGTGCGAACCCGACGACGATCCCGCCTTCTCCTTCTCCGGCGCCTCCGTGGCCTCGCGACTCCAGCCGGAGGACGACGTTTCGACGACCGCTTCCGCATCGAGTCCTTGTGCGTCAGCCTACGCAGACCTCTCCCTGGAAAGCGACCGTGGCGGCGACGAGACTGGCACGGCCCCGAGCTTGGCCCGAAGCCGGTCTCCCTTGCGACTCTCCCGCCGTGCCATCATGAATGGCGATGCAGACCTCCCCCACCGCTCTTCATCGCCTCTAAAACGACGAGCCTCCAGCATGGACCCCGAAAACGACTCTGATAAAGCCCGCGATCTCGAAATGGGCTCCTCTCAGCCTGTCGACCCCGTCGAGGGCCCCTCTCAACCCTCCACCTCCACCTCCACCTCCGCCTTGGCCCGATCCATGAGCGTTGACCCTCCAGAGCCTGCTGCCTCAACCAATGGATCTGGTACCCCCCAATGTAAGTCCCGGCGAAATGGCATCCTTCGTACGCCCGCCCACGGCCGCTAACCCGTACGTCATAGCCATACCCTCCCTCCTGGAACAGGTCAAAATCATCGAGACCCTATCAAAAGCCTTTGCGGAAGCTCCTTTGAAAGTAGGAGATCAAGCTTACCTCGTCTCGCAAACATGGGTCGACAAGGCGCTCTCACTTCGCGGAGACAACAAAGAGAGCAAAGAGGCCAAGGAACAGCCAGCAGTCGAAGCATTAGGACCCATCGACAATTCCGACATCATCGAGGAAGTTATCGAGGATCCTAGCGGCAGCAACTTCATCCGTTTGAAGCCGGGGACTGGCCTAGAATCGTTTCAGCTGTTCCCCGAGGATGCTTGGAAGATGGTTGTCGAGTGGTACGGAATCAAGGATGGACAGGAAGCCATTATCCGCAACGCCATCAACACTGCTGAGTCTGGAAGCGAACCGAACATTCTTTATGAGTTCCACCCACCTATTTTCCGCATCCACCGTTTGTGGTCTCAGCTCAGCCCTTTGCCCATCGAGCAGTCCCTCAAGGCGAGCAACCCGCCTGCGATCCGCGTCATTAGAAGTCGCCAGTACCATGCGCAGACATTTTTGAAGGAACTCAAGACATATGTCGGAGTTCCAATGGATCGAAAAGTCCGTCTCTGGACTATTAATCAACCCCCAGCCTTTACTGCACCGCCCGAACAGAATCGAGCGCTCACACCTCCAGATTCTCCTGGCTGTTCCGGAAGCGCTGAAAGCACCACGGACCCCTGGTCGACTCTTCTTCTTGATGCTGTTTCCTTTTCCCAGGTTGGGGATGACAAGTCAAAGGTAACTTGTGTCGATAACACGGCCAACGAGAACTACAATGGCAAGGCCGTAATTCAACTTTATGACCTTGTCACCGACCAGACGCTTATCATCGATGAGGGATTCGAGGGTTTCTGGGTCAGCACTTACACGGGCCGTAATCGTGAAAAGACCATCCCAACTAGGAGTAATGGAGTGGCCTCAACAAGCGCCAGTGGCCGAAACAGCCCTGCACCCGGAGGCCCATTGACTCGAGGCCGCACACAGAAGAAGTCCGGTCGCAGCATCGGCGCGGTGGGCCTACAGAACCTTGGCAACACCTGCTACATGAACTCGGCTCTTCAGTGTGTCAGGAGTGTCGAAGAACTCACCCAATACTTCCTGACCGACGAGTACGTCGCAGAGGTAAATAAGACAAACCCTCTGGGCTACCATGGCAAGGTTGCTATGGCTTATGGCAATCTGCTCAAGGACATTTACATGGAGGGCAAGAATTCGGTGGTTCCCCGAGATTTCAAGACAACTGTCGGCCGCTGCCGAACAACCTTCTCTGGCTGGGGCCAACAGGACTCTCAGGAGTTCCTCGGTTTCCTCCTGGATGGTTTGCAAGAAGATCTCAGTCGTGTCAAGAAAAAGCCTTACATAGAGAAGCCCGACTCAACTGACGACATGATCAACAACCCCGAGGCGATCAAGGAGATGGCAGATAAGGTATGGGACATCACTCGTCTCCGGGATGACTCCGTCATTGCGGATCTTTTTACCGGCATGTACAAATCAACCCTGAAGTGTCCGGAGTGCGGCAAGATTAGCATCACATTCGACCCCTTCAACAATCTCACGCTGCCGCTCCCCATCGAGGACATGTGGATGAGGCCTGTCAAGTTCCTACCCCTGAACGACGTTCCCGTTGTGATGGAAGTCGAACTACCAAAGCACAGCGCCATAGAACAGCTCAAACAGTTTATTACCACTCGGACGGGCGTTCCCATAGAGCGACTCATGGGTGCTGAAGAGTTTAAGGATCGCTTCTTCAAGATCTATGATAACACTCACGACGTATCCGAGGAGATCGGGCAGGGCGACTTGGCTACAATTCATGAGTTGGAATTCAATCCAACAAACTGGCCGCACAAGGCCCGTCCGAAGAAGTATCGCTCAATGCTGGACATCGACACTCCCCTGGAGACTGCTCCTAAAGAGTGGGATGACCCGCGGTACGAGAGGATGGTGGTGCCAGTGCTTCATCGCCGACCGCAGAGCTACTCACGGAGCCAGGAGGGAACGTCGCCCCCTCATTTCATCTGCTTGACAAAGGAAGAGGCATCCAATATCGACATTATTCGTCGCAAGGTCCTGGAAAAGGTGGCCACTTTCTCGACCTGGTCGAAGCTCAAGGACTCTCATGAGGCTGAGAACTCTGACAATGCTGATGGGGAAATCGTCATGACCTCGGCCTCTGACGCCGATTCCTCCGGTGATAATAAGGTTATTGCCAACTCTGTGGAGGGTGAGGACGATATCGTCGATATCCAAATGAAGGATGCAAACGACCACCAGAGCGCTCTTCCCATCCATCAGCCCCAAATCCTCAAGCGCTTCAACTCTAAGCGGCCCAAGTTTATGGACTCAACAACCTTCCTTTCACCTGACCTCCAGAATCTCTTTGATCTCAGCTATTTTTCGGACAGTCTGGATGGGGTCCCGACCGGCTGGACATCTACCGATCACCACCGAACCCTTCCTAAGCTGTCAGATCGTATTCCTGAACCCCAGGTTGAGGAAGAGGATGGGGACACTGTCAGCCCAGACGGTGACAGCGCCACTCTCTCGGGTAACGACGAGGAGAGCACTGATGATGGAGCGAAAGCCGAGTCAACCCAGACCCGAATGGCGGAGGAATCCTCCGACGAGGAGGTTCGGCAGCCTGCTCGGGTATGTGATGCCACTGTTTTTTTTTCCCACAGCATTCATTTGTCGCTAACTCAATGGTAGAATGGCGGGCGCCCCTCCAAGGCTGGACGCAAGAAGTTCAAGGGCCACAAGACATATTCTAAGAAGGGCAACAAGCGTCGAGACAAGCAAATGAGGCCGGATAAGAAGCACCGTCTACCTTCAGTCAAGCCGCAGCCCATGCCTCCCGCGGTTGCCGATGGCGGTCCCTTGATCCGCCTCGGTGAGGGTCTTGTCGTAGACTGGAATGAAGAGGCTTGGGAAATGGTCTTTGGCGGTTCTCCCAGGCTTCCAGCGGAGGACCAAGGCACTCGAACGTTTATTGACCTGGAGACCCTCCACGATCCTGCGTTGAAGATCAACCAGAGGAGGCGGCTACACCGCCGCACTCGAGGCATCACACTCGATGAGTGTCTGGACGAATTTGAGAGAGCTGAGGTTCTCTCCGAGCAAGACATGTGGTACTGCCCACGATGCAAGGAACACCGACGGGCGAGCAAGAAATTTGACCTTTGGAAGACGCCTGACATCCTTGTCGCGCACCTCAAGCGCTTCAGTAGCTCTGGTTGGCGACGGGACAAGCTGGACATATTGGTCGACTTCCCCATTGAAGGCCTCGACCTGACAAGCCGGGTCATCCAAAAGGAAGATGGCAAGGATGAGATCTACGATCTAATTGCTGTCGATGACCACTACGGAGGTCTTGGCGGAGGTCACTACACTGCCTATGCCAAGAATTTCGTTGATGGGCGCTGGTATAACTACAATGGTAAGTGACCCCCCTAATGTTGAGACAGGACTTGATTCGCTAACAAGAAGCCAGATTCATCTGTGAGCCCAGTCTCAGACCCCTCTTCGGCCATCACATCGGCCGCGTATCTGCTCTTCTATCGCCGACGCTCGAGCATCCCTTTAGGCGGGACCCGATTCGGAGCCATCTCTGAAAAGTTCAACAGCGGCGAGGAAGATGACAGCAGCAGCGAAGAAGGAAGGCCGGGGGAAGTCCGGCGCCTCGGCGAGGGTTCCTCCCTGAATGGGTCGCCGAGCGCTGGGACAGGAGCCGTAGCAACTCGCCGTCTGGCCGGTCGTGGTTCGGATAGAGTCACCGTTACCTCGCTGGCACTCGACGATGAAGATGTTGATGAACTTCCGCCATACGAGGGAGCGGGCCGCATCGAGACTGTCCACGACAGCATCGAGGATGAGGGCGTGGATCTCCGGGGTAGTTACCAGCAGCTGGGCACCACCAAGTCGATCAGCCTCACACAGGCTTGGAGCTTTGAGGGTCTCCCCGGTAGCGGTGCCGAGGATTCTACAGGTGCCGACTTTGCTTCCGACGATGTGCAGATAGACTCGTCAGACGAGCAGGGCATCAGTCAGTTCGACGACCCGGACACGGTAATGACGGAACACGACACGGTTGACCTGCACCCCCCGGCCTTGGATGAGACCGGCCAGGCAGCACTCGCCGACATCCAGAACGAGACATGGGAGAGGAAGGGCGTCATCACGGTACCCGCTACCGCCGAGAGCGACCACGATTCGAACGAGGTTGCCGAAATTCACCTCGAAGGCGAAAAGGCAACCCGTTCTCTGTAGGACCGTCGTCTCGGGTGCAAGAGGGAATTCCGAGCTACGACGTATGGAATAGACGATGTGGGCATGACAAAACGGCGACTTTTTTAAGGTATGGGCATGATGATGATGATAAACTACCTGCAATGATGATGCGGGATGGGACCAAACTTGTCGGGCAGAGTGTAGATAGAGAGATACCTAGACATGCACACACGCAGACACACACACACACACACACACACACACACACACACAACACTCATGATAATAAGACTCATGACCTCGCTTGTTTGCAAGACAGGGATGGCGTTTAGCTTCATAGAATCATGTTCACCGGACAAACATGACAGGCACTCGGATGAGACATGTGTGAGAAAAAGAGAGTAAGTAGCCATGACCAAATGATGGAAGAGAGAGTAAGTAAGAGGTCAGATCCATTACGGCGATTCTTTCTTTCATGATGAGTAACCATCTCGGCCCCGGAGGAACGGCAAGAACACGGCCCGGTCTCATAATTAATATCTCTCGAGGTATCACTTCGTAAGTGGACTATGCGTTGCATCCCCATTCAACCTGACCACGGCAGGGTCCCTTGACTTGGGTGCAACAGTACTTTACTCCGTACCCGAAACTTGAAGTCACCAGAGCCCGAACAACACCAAAGAGATCAGTCTGCAGCTCAAAACGGGGTCGGAGCGCTGAGCCTTGAGCTCCAGCTGAAAACGGGCAAACGGACAAGTGAATAGACGCAGTTCTGCAGACAACCTATAACGAAGTAGGTAGGTAGGTAAGGACTTGTTCATTTATCCCACTTGATGAGCACGATGTAGCATGGGATTTCCCAGCCAGTCGGGAACCCCTGAGAATGAAGGCCAGAAGACGAGAGTGCATCCACTTTGTGTGCGGTGGACGGATGTTCATAGCTTGCTGGCCTATCTAATAGGATCTGGGACGGGTTTTCAGCAAGCAAGCCGAGAGTGTGTAGACCCAGCCCGGCGTTTCGGAAGATTGGGGTCCTGCTGTAATGGCTATCCACGCCTCCGTACGTCCTCCGCAGTAGTCCTGTCTAGAGGCACTCGCTTGGGGCGGATCACTCACCCGTGATGCTGGGCTCTGTGTATCCACGAGGAGATGACATCGTGTCTCCGTCCGCAACTGTACGCCGTGGGTTGAAAAGAAAAGCAACAAGACATACATAGGGACGAATGGGACAGGGAGCAAGGGTAGTTCTTCGAGGTTGGGCACGTTGCCGGGCACAAAACTGGGCACTTGTCAATGGGTTGTCGTTTCTTTTGCTCCACTCCCGGAGAGGCGGGCTGAAATTGAGAGCGGGGGAACGGCCGCTGGATTGAGGGCGCGCACGACCTGCGGATAGGGGAGCGACCCGGAGGATGGAGCAGCAGCAGGAGCAGCTGTGCGGGTTGGTAGTAGTAGTAGTAGTAGTAGGTAGCAGTGACAGCATCAGGAGCGGCAACAAGGAGCAAGCACGTAGGGAAAACGAAGACAGCTCAAGGCAAGGGGACCAAGTTGCAATCGAGGGGGGAAAACAGGGTATAGCAAGGTAAAGGATGGACCAGGGGCCACCAGACCCTACATGTGGAAAATGGGGCGAAAGCTCTGGTTGGGCAACTAGGTGCTCCGCAAGGGATAGGCATGCTGCTTAGAGTAGGTAGTGAAATCCTGGGCGTGGTACGGTGGTTGTGGTGGTGCCATGTGTTGTGTGATGAGAGGGCGCGGGAACACGGTGCTTCTTTTTTAGTGACCACGCCCCAAATCGCACAAGCACAACAAGGCTGGGTTCTTGGGTCGTGGGGACGACGAGGCTGCCAATAACTTCGAGTTACGGAGTAGTACTTGACTGTTGCTGGTCGGCGGTTGTTGTTGATTAGAACCCGAACATATCGAAGAATTGTCTGTTCTGTTTGGTAGGGCAGGGTTCAAGCCTCTCAGCCTCGTCTGAGCATCTTCTCGAGGCGACGTGAGCTTTGATGTCTGGTGAGTTCACCCGGAATTAGCAGTGGTGGACGGATCTTGAGCGCGTCAAGCGTCGTGACGATGTCGCTTCGTGGAGTATCCGCAATTCCAGTCCGAGAGTCTGTCATTCAGGGCAGGCAAAACCAACCCAACGAAGAATTCTATCGACGACCAGGCGAAGAAACGGAAGTGTAGCATGTGGAGAAAGAAGGGTCAGAGACGTCACTGTCACAGCCATATACTCCAGCCATCAACCAAGAGCTTCCCCATCAGGCTGCCGAGCTCCGGCTCCAGTCTTGGGATGTTCGAGGCCAGGGTAACAGGGAGGACGGAGCATATCCTAACGAGGAAGAAAGGGCGTTCATTGACGTTAAGGTATCAGTCGGCCAAAGTCAAAGTTCTTTGGAGCTGCCGCTTTGAGGCAGAGACGGGATGCTGTGCCTCGGCTCGCCAGTTCCTAGAGGCTATCTGTTTGGAGTTGGGTAATACATTGAGCGGGACTGGCTCAACCTGTTCCGCAAAAAACTGGCACTGGCGGTGACTGACTGTGAGCCATCTCGAAGCTACCCGAGGGAATGGCGCCTTTGTTCATGACAATGATGATAATGACTTTGATACTGCTGCTGCTTTCAGTCGAGGCCAGACAAGGATGTCCAAGTCAAACGGACGGCCGCAAGGCTGTGCTGGTTTGTTGAACCCAAACAAACAACACTGACGGCTTGACAGGTGGATGGCCTCTTTTCTCTTTCTTCCATCACTGGAGACGATATCCCTGAAAGAGGCGCCCGCACTAAGAGGGCGGGATGATCCCTGGGTTGGCATTCGCATCTCACAAGCCCCCTGCGAATTGCAATTCTCCCATCCCCCATTCCCCTGTGAGTTGTCGTGGGGCCTCTGGGCCAAAGGCTTGGGGCGATCTGGAGCCACGCTGATACGTACGTAAAAGCCCACCCTCTCGAACTTTGCCACTTTCGGTAGGGCTTCTGGAAGCCGGAAAGTTTGGAGAAGAATGTTCGAACCTGTGAGTGCCGGCCATTACCATCAGCAGCCGTGGGGTTGTTGTTGTTGTTGTGCATGACAATATAGCGCTCCTAAGGTTCCTATCGTAATTTGTTCGAGAATCAACTCCATCCATGTCATCCATTCTTGCCGCGACTCTCGTGACTCTTGTCACCTGTCATCCTTTCCCTGATGCGTAACCCTCTCGTCTCTGGCGCGCCGCGTAGCCTCAGTTTAGACGCGAAGAGAGTTTCGAGCCGGCGGGGTGCGGGGCAGGGGAGTTGGAACTCTACGACGGAGTACGGAGTAGATTCGGGCGGGACGGGTTGGCATGGAATGAGAGAGCCGTCAGAACCTCGAGGGAGAGTCGAAGGAATGAGGAGGCTGGACCCTGGGGTGGCAGTTGGTTGGGGTTGGCATGGGCTGGCTGCCTGCCTCTCCAGCTGTCCGTAGTAGGTACTGTAGGTACTGTAGGGTATGTAGGGTAGGTATGTATGGGACGAAAGTAGTCATCTCCTCCGAAGGATGGAGCTGCTTAGACGTGTCGGAAGCATGAGAGAACCTCCGTGTAATGGTGCTTCGGGCTTCAACTGGCTGGCTGGACGGGTTGGCTGCGGAACGTATGCCCCGATGTCTGGCGGAAGGACCTCCCCGGCGTAACTTGGAACCGCCTACGTCTTCGTACTGCAGCACGACTGCAGCTCAATGCAATCGAGCTCCGCCGCGCTGCTGTTGAGGAGAATTCCTGGTTTGTGTTTTGGTAAGATCCAGATGTAGAGGTGGATTTGTGTGGGTTGGGTTGTGTGTGGGCGGACTGGGATACGCTGTTGACTTGCTGGATAGGTAGGTACATAGATCGCACCTGCCAGAACTGAGGTTGTGCAGCACAGTGCAATTTCTGATACGGAAGGAAGGGGGGGGATGTGGTGGTTGCTGAGCTGAGCAGCGGTGGGATCTCCGCCTGGACCGTTCCTACCTCCCTAGGTACTCAAGGTACCTATAATTCCAGCGTTTCTCTGGTGCAGTGCCAGTACCTACCGAGGGTCAGTAGAAGGTGTGTCGATCGATCCTTCCACCAAGGCTGGCTCAAGCCGACACCCAACCAGGAAGCATTTGTCACAGCATTCTGCCATCGCGCCCAGGACTGGACCGGACCGCCCAGCGCCTTGGACCTCAAGAAGCAGGGCTGGTTGGTGAAATCTCTTGGTCAAAGGTTAGGCACGGCTTGGTCTGGTTGGTTGGCTGGCTGAATGGATTGGTGGCACCATGACCCATCATCCATGGCCCCATGTGGAAGTTGTCTCACGGTATGATCTGCATATTAAGCACGGTGGAGTTAGTGTAGCCCTTGTCGCCAAACGTGGGAGCGGGTACTTTGTCAGTACAGTGCGGAATTGCCGAGGATGGTCGCGCACCCTCGTCGACCCTTTCCCCTCAGCTCCCACCCCGCATCCCTGCAAACCCTGCGCTAAGACGGAGCACAGTGCACCCCTACCCATGTAGCGCGACCCACAAAATGAGACGTACTGGTACCCGCCGTACCATGCTCCCGGTTATGTTCTTGGCCGTACCTTCGCACAGGCTTCGAGAAAGATTCCGGCCCCCCCTTTGCGCCGCCCACGTCGTGGCCGGGTTGTTCGATTTTGTGGGAACCGTGGCCAATTCCAGATTCTCGAAGACGGCCAGAAGACTTCCAAGCGACCGCCTGGACCCGTACAGACCCACCTTTTCCCCTCAGTCGCCGCAAGCCTGCGCCGCCATTGGCCGGGGCGCCCTTTTCCAGTCCTTCCAGCCTCTTTCCAGTCTTTTCGCTCCTTCCACCCCAGTGGACAAGGGCAGAAAGTGGCTCCCGGCGGTACCTTGAGGAAAGCGGGCGCCCTGCTGCCTCGCGTGTACAGTTCGTCGTTCTTTGCACGTTCCCTCCCTCTGTAACGACGATCCTTGACCGCGCCCAATAATCCTCTTCCCCCCCCCGGGAGCATGTATCGCGATAGGGACCTGGAGGTATCTCTACGGAGTGCCCAGGAGGGCTGCTCTCACCGGGTTTATCCCCCGCTCTGGCTCCCGTTCCCGTATTTCTGCTCGCTGCTGCTTAGCTTCACTTGGCCCCCCAATTCCCGGGACACACTGGGTGGTAAGCTTCCCACGAACACAGCCGTCGTTTCTCCTCATCTCCAGCTCTCATCATCTCGGAGAGCTCCCGTAGCTACTCCTCCTCATCCCCGTGGAACTCCTCATTCTCAACGTGCCCACCATCCTTTTCTCGTAGAAACCAAGTGTCTCCCCCGCTGAGTACCATCCACCACGACGACTGGGCACAACCACCCACCCACACACACACACACACACACACACACACACACACAATCACGCACCCCTCACACTCGCGCTTTCGGTCTTGGTGAAACTTCTATTGTATCTTGCTGCTTCTGGAGAGGCCATCGAAGCGCCGAAGGGACCGGAAGCATATGGCACGTAATCCGTACCTTGGTAGATACCGCAGCTCTCGCTCGCTGCTTGTCCATCCATCCACTGCGAGAAGCACAACAGCATCCATCCATCTTGTTGATCTGGCTGGAGAGTCGCGCGGCCAACATCCCCGTCCCCGCGATAGATGCTGAGTGAGAGGTGTGTACCATGATCGTCCTCCTCTCTCTCTTCCTGATTGTCGCCTGAATGTCCTTTGTTCCTCCCCCCAACCCCAAGAACGCCTGCGTCATCCCCCGTTTCTACAGCCTCGCGTTTTGTGTTCTCCTCTGCTCCTTGTCAATTTTCCTTTTGCCCCCTTTTGCTTTCTTTTTCCTTGTCCAAGGCGACACCATTGTTTTCTGCGATCCCACTCTTCTTGACCTGTCACTTCCCCATAGTCTTCTCAGCCCGGCTCCTTTGTCTTTGCCCAGATAGTAAAGGTCGCTTTTTCTCTCTTGGGTCGTCCTCCCCCCCTCCCCTCCCTCTAAGGCCCAAGGCCCGAAGAGTTCTCTCGCCCTCCTTCTCAACTTTCTCGTCTCCGGTAAGGGAATCAACGGAAAGGAAAAAAAAGAAGAAGGGAAAAACCCACCCGAACAGGAGGGACTCTTGTCTTGTTCCGTTCCTTGGCCCAATCCGACCGCGATCTGGTCGCATCTGACTCGCCGTGGATTTCTTCTCTCCACGCCCTCCTCGCCTTTTCATCCCACACACCTCACGCCGTCGCAAAGTCGACCTTGCCTCCTCCTCCCACCCCAATCACCCATTCGTGTGTCGTCTTTTTCTCTCCCGCTCTCATAGTCTCTGTTGCCACAAGGCCCTAAAACCGATTTCCAAGTCACTATCTTTCATCTGTTTCTCTTGTGCGTGGGCCTCCCATAGACAGGCACAACGCAACAGCATCCGACACTACCTACTTTCTGCGCCCCCCCTCTCATCTCTCTCTTTTTCTCTCTCACTCTCACTCTTCGCTACAAACCCTAGGCAGTGCAAAGAACTGACTGTCCCTCTCCTCCTCTGTTGGCAGGCACTCTCGCAGATCGCTTTCCCTCTCCTCCTCCTCCTCCTCCTTCCCCCCCTGGCCCTGGCTACCTTCCGCGGCGCTCGGTGCCTCCTCCCTTGTCCCTGGTCCTTCCCTGGTCCTTCCCTGACCTGGTTTTAACGCCTTCTGCTTGCCGCTAGCTCCTCTCCTGTTGCGGCAGTACCTCGAGGTAAGGCCCCGCTACCTCTATCGGCTTCTGACCCCATTGTCCTGGAGCACGCTTGCCCCGGGCGCTGCGACCAGACTTCCCAAAACACCCCGACACCCACACGAGCCTTGCTCACGTCCCTTCTTAACAATTTTCCTCGTTGACCTTGACCTACCTCCCTCGTACCCTGGTCATCAGAGTGCCCTTCCCATCTTTTGCCCCCATCCCGTCCTCTTTTTTTGCTCGATTCCTTTCGCTTGTCGCTCGTCGCTCGTCCTCTTCGTCCCCAAATCCCCCCCCTTGGTCGCTGGGACGCGACTCTCAAGTCACTTTTGCGCCTTCTCTCGCTCTTCTCCGTCTCGCCTTCGCCGAACGCCCACGACATCGCCGTCCCCGTCGCTCCCACCGTCGACTTCTTCTCGCTAACCTCGTCTCTCTCTCAAATTTCAGCCGCGACCCTTTCTTGTTCAATTCGGCCCGCTATTGCGATACCAGCTCATCCCCAAACTTGGGATCTGTACAACCCTTCCACCAACGCCTTCTTTCCTTGGTGCGACCCAGCCAGTGGCCTTGAACCAGCTCCCTACCTCTACCTTCCATACGTGCCAGACGCGTTCATCTGCTTAAACATCTCGCTTGGAAGCGGTTGTACTGGTCACGACCCGATCCGACTGAGGAGGTTCGCATGTCTCGCGAATCCTGAGGCGCATTCACTGTCGATTTTTCGCGACCGTTGTAGGCTCCCCGAACAACCACCACACCACCACCACCACCACCCGACGATATCCTCCGGCTCTACTCCTTGCGCAGACCCTCCCCTCGTAACCGCTTACGGCTCCTGAAAAGAAGGCATATCTTGTCTCCGTGTCCCCCGAGACTCCACTATTCGACACACATTGCCGCATTTTGGTCACTATCTAGACTGCCCGAAGGGCTACGGTGCTCCAGTCGCGAGACTGGTAGCTCTCCATGATGACCATGGACCGCGCCGCCTGTCATGTTATTTACGTCAATCGCAATGTGTGTGAGGAAGGGCTTATCCGCGCCGCTGTCGACTCTCAAAATGGCCCTTCGGATTGGGCGAGTGATGAAGCTCGCCAGACTGTCCAACCACTCCTGGATGCCTTCGGCAATGGTGAGTCTTTTGATCACGCCTCTGCAAAGCGCTCTCTCCCCTGCTGACTCCTTGAGAAGTGTATGTATGCGCTACCGGCGCTTCCTGCTTATCAAAGTTGTTTGAGCTTCAAGAAGGGTCGATGCTCGACCTGAAGCCAACCATTATACTGCTTGACACCCCTCACGATGATCCAGTGCCCAAGCCTCGAATGAGGCCGTCCTCTCCCTCGCCCTCCTGCGACACCGCCCCAGAAGACATCGATATCCATACCCCCGACGAAGACCTTTATGGATTGGATTTGTTGCAAAAGATCATCACCGAGGCCCATTTGCGGAGCATGTCTAAGCTGGTCGTTCCTATTCCCATGATCAGCCAACCAGAGGCGGAGCATTCGTCGACCAACGGGCAGATGACCGATGGAGCAGTCGAGCCCTTTACTACACCTCTGGACTCCCTCACTGCTAACCGTCAGCTCATCCGGAGATGCCTAGATCTCGGTGCCGTCGACGTTATCATGAGCCCTCTGAATT
This sequence comes from Fusarium robinianum, assembly GCA_013623725.1. NCBI lineage: Eukaryota > Fungi > Ascomycota > Sordariomycetes > Hypocreales > Nectriaceae > Fusarium > Fusarium robinianum. The sequence goes on along the minus strand of JABFFI010001047.1, from coordinate 2,739 downwards.
CAGCGTGCATAACGACGTTGGAGATATGTGCCTATCGGGCCCATCGGGATGCCGCAAAGGAGCAACAAGCTCTTTTGGAAATTAGGCAGGGACGGAAACGATCCTGGGTCGGTGTAAACGAAGAGAAGCCGTTTGCATATCTCCGCGAGGCTATGGTTTCTGGCTTGATGAAAGGCATCTGTCGTCTGTCATCCAATGAGGACCCGATAAACAACGCCCGCGTAGCCGTCTCCTCAGAGAGACAGGCCGTCATTGCTGCAGCAGTAGGAAGCTGGCGCTTCTGCGCCCACTCCTTTACAGACGACGAGCTGCTCGTGGCAGCCATGGACATGTTTAGGCACGCCTTGTCCATGTCCGAACTTGAGCGATGGCGGATACCCGCAGGTAAGCCGTTTCCCTTCTACCCCCATCCCCATGCCAATATCCGCCTACATGCAGCTGACCCCGACATCAAGAACAACTGATCAGCTTCCTTGTCGCTTGCCGCGCCGCATACAATAACTTTGTTCCGTACCACAATTTCCGCCATGTGGTAGACGTCTTGCAGGCAACATTCCACTTTTTGGTTCGAATCGGTGCTCTGGCACCGTACCCGGCCGACGACTCACCCAAGCCTGCTCTCGAGAGGTCTCCTATGGCGTCCTTGGTCACCCCCTTCGAAGCGCTCACTCTTCTAATCACGGCCATCGGCCACGACGTTGGCCACCCTGGAGTCAACAATGGTTTCCTGGTGACTCTTAATGCCCCGCTTGCGCAGCTTTACAATGATCGATCCGTTTTGGAATCTTTTCATTGCGCAGCCTACTCTCAAATCCTTCGCCGGTATTGGCCTGTCGCCTTTGAGGATACCAAGATGCGCAGTTTAATGATTAGCTCGATCCTCGCAACTGATATGGGCCTGCACTTTGATTACATGAAGAGGCTGGGCGATGTCCAGGAGCGGCTGCAGGAGAACAACAGCACAGACGGCTGGAATGGCCGACAGTTGGAAGAGAATAGGGCCTTGGCTTGTTCGCTTCTGATCAAATGTGCTGATATCAGCAATGTGGTATGTCTTTTGCTTGTGCTACCTCCCTGAGTTGTTTTGCTGACTAGAGACCACACAGGCGAGAAAGCACGAGACGGCCTTGCAGTGGTCGTGCATTCTTTCGGAGGAGTTCTCGCGCCAGGCTTCGATGGAGAATGAGCTAGGCATTCAATCCTCTCTCATGGCGCCCCCGAAGCAGGACCTCTTTTCGCTCTCCAAGGCGCAGCTCGGCTTCATGAACCTGTTTGCCACTCCCCTCTTCCAAGGCGTGGCCGACATCATGCCCACCATGATGTACACGGTTGAGGCGATCGACATGAACAAGAGCCTCTTCGAGCTCAAGGTACAGGAAGAAAAGGAGAAACTGCAAAAGGACGACCCTGCTCGCCGGCGCCTTCTGATGAAGGAGGGCACTTTCTCCCCAAGAACTATGAGTTTTGCTGTACCGCAAGACGAGGCCAATATCGACTCGGCGTCATCGATGGATGCATCGGACCGGAAGTCGGATTCCACTCCTCTGGGTAATGGGGAACTTCCAATGCCGCGTGTGGTAGGGCAGGATTTGTCACCCGCCGATAGCCAACGGACAACGGGTCCACGAGAGCTGACGTGTGGGTTTGGGGAGTTTAAGGATGTCAATGGGTCCATGTCCACCTTTGATGCCGTCAGGGAATTGGCAAACAGCGATCCCTTCCACACACGGAACCGGGGCGACAGCTACCCGGACGGGAAATCCATGCCTGCTGCGAAGCAACGGTCAAGCGAGACGACGGAGGGGAGCGTGTCGGGGGCATGCTCCGGGGACTGGGCGTCACAGGCAACGAGCGCGACGACAAGTAAGCTGCCCATGTCACCAAGCACGCGAGGCACCAGCATCGTCAGTGCAGAGTCGACAGAACACCCCATGGGCATTCCTACCATCAACGTTTCCTCGGCCAGTTTGAAGGAACCACCTGCGCCGACGAACTATGAGAGTTCTATCCTGGATGACGACGCGAAATCCAACGCGAGTACGACGGGTGGCAGTATTGGAAAGGCGGAGGGCAAGTCATTGCGGAAAAAGACCAGCAGGTTTAGGATGAAGGACTTTCCGTTTTTCAGAAGACACAAAGGCTCGAGCTCGCCGTCCCCGACGGCAGATACAACTGGATGACGGAGGTTATCACAGGACTCGTCAGCCAGGAGCGAAGACGAAACGAACCACGAGATGGGGCGCCTCTGGGCCTAGTCCAGGACGATGAGCGACAAGGTCTAGCCGAGCCAGACGAAATACGGGCATTTTGCAGTCGAATATCTGTGTGGATTTTACACAGTCCTTTTTCTTTTGTCCTGAACGCCCTCGAGGCGACTATAGTATATATATACATATACTTGTACAATATGGAAAAGGGGCCCGGGTTCTCAGGGCCAGGGCGCACTGCGACTTGGCAGACTAGGCAGTCCTTGAAGGGCGGGCGGCTACGAAGAGGCATCTTCCCTCCAGATGGTCAGATGCATCCGTCGATTCTTTTTCTTCATTTTTTTTTCTTGGAATGGGGAGGAACCGGGACCGGGAACCGTTACTGGCGTTGGCGCAGGGTGTGAATTGGGGATGAATGGGAATGTGTCAAAATCGGTTACGAAGGGATGGGCAGTGGACTCTGTGTTTTCTTGGTTCTATTACGGCATCTCATAGGGGGGGGGGGGGGGGGGAACAAAGGGGGGGGGGGGGG
>JABFFI010001046.1:0-62448 GCA_013623725.1 Fusarium robinianum | reverse complement strand
GCAGTAGCACTTATCGCCCTTCTTGATCTGACCGTCGGGGCAGACGCACTTATCACCCTTCTTGATCAAACCCATGGGGCAGAAGCACTTGTCCTCCTTCTTGATCTGACCAGGGGGGCAGAAGCACTTGTCACCCTTCTTGATCTGGCCGGGGGGGCAAAAGCACTTGTCACCCTTCTTGATCTGTCCAGGGGGGCAGAAGCACTTATCGCCCTTCTTGATCTGTCCGTGGGGGCACAGGCACTTATCGCCCTTCTTGATCAAACCCATGGGGCAAAAGCATTTGTCGCCCTTCTTGATTTGACCGGGGGGGCAGAAGCACTTGTCGCCCTTCTTGGTTTGACCGGGGGGGCAGAAGCACTTATCGCCCTTCTTGATTTGACCGTAAGGGCAGAAGCATTTGTCTTCCTTCTTAATCTGGCCGGGAGGACAGAAGCATTTGTTTCCCTTCTTGATCTGACCGGGGGGGCAGACGCACTTGTCCTCCTTCTTGATGAGGCCGTGGGGACATAGGCATTTGTCTTCCTTTTTGATCTGGCCCGGAGGACAGAAGCACTTGTCACCCTTCTTGATCTGGCCAGGGGGACAGAAGCACTTGTCACCCTTCTTGACCTGACCAGGAGGGCAGAAGCACTTATCGCCCTTCTTGATCTGACCATCGGGGCAGACGCAGTCCTTGCCCTTTCTGGTCTGGCCAGGGGGGCAGTAGAGACGGTGGGTAGTAGAGACAAGGTTCTCCTCGGTCTGTCTGGCCCTGAGGCTCCATTCCTGGTGCTCAGGGTTCGGCAGGGCCGTTGTGGCAACGGCGCCGAGGACGACGGAAAGCAAAAACTGCTTCAGAAGCATGGTGAGCGATTGGCGAGCTCTTGGCTAGCTCGAGTGGGTTGGTAAAAAAAAAAAAGAAGGAAAAAGTTGACTGTTTTCTGGGTACAAAAGAGAGTGAATGTCGGTTTCTGTTGTAGAGGCTGACTTGAGAGTGAGGAGAAGAAGAGAAGGGAAAAGAGTGGATGGAGAAGGGGTTTATATATGAGTTTTGTCTTGCTGGTTGTGATGGTCGACGCTCTCTCATTGAAGGTATCGCCATGTCCCGACCGCCCGACCATCCAAGTGTCCGACCATCCTGGCGTCCGATCTCCCGACGACTTCCGTTGCCGATACCCCGGGAGGACCACTCTCAGTCTACGCCATCAGTGGTGATGAAACGTGAGTTCTTCTCAAACCAGAGGGCGGGAAAGTTGAACTTGCAACCCTCGGGCGCCGGGGAACAACGCTTTGAATTCAATAGTTTGTCTTTTCGTCGCTCTTGCAACCTTTGGCTACTCAATAGACCAATGCAAGACGAGATAGGGTGGCGCGATGGTAGGGCGTTTACTCGTTTAGGTGGCGATGTGTGATGAATCGTGACACGTAATTCGCAGTGCTCTTGGGGACATGTTGGAATCATGACACTCATGGTTAGGCAACTGGGAATACAGTACAGGTCCGAGGAGATCCCCTCACGGTCAATACTTAGGTAGGTAGTATGTGCGGTGAAGGGTATCAGTGCATTGCCGCACAGACACAAGCCATTGAGACTTGACTTTGTTGCTCACGGTCTTTGGTTCCGAGATCTAATGTCCTCCGACTAATTGAGGCTTGAAAATGCCTACTTGGCTGGCAAATGAAAAACCATAGTTTCGAATATTCTCTTTCCCCATGGCGGAGCGGGCCTTGACCCCGTCCTCGGATTATGCAGGGGCCGAGGAGGCAGTGCGTGGACTTTGGATTGAGATTGGAGAGAAGTGCGATGAGATGGGTGTCTGTCAGAGTCGTCCATCCCAATAAACCGTGCTCGACACCCTCACCGAGAAGAGGCTTGTGTGCCTTGACTCGTGTCGGTTAGAGGTGTTGTAACTCTATTTCGTTTGGGCTGATGCCACCACCGCATTGAATGACACTGTCAATTCTCGTAATAGTCGAGTGTGACTATTTTTGGCTTGCTGGTGTGGTATCATCAGGGGGAAGAAGTTGAGTCTAGTTCGATTCGATGGCACTTCACCAATCCAACTTACACATTCATGAAGAAACAATTGCCGTCAAGGTGTGATTAGTGGATGGGGAAAAAAGGCAAAGACTGATGGTTTCTTTCCTACGGCTCTCTCCGTTGAAACAAAGCCATCTCGTGTTCCTGGTTGCATCTTGAGAAAAAAAAGAGACGGGACGTCGAAGATGGAAGTGATTGTAGTAGAAGTTCAATTAGAGTGGCTCAGGGGATCACTATGCTTAAATGACGCTGTGACTGGTTAATCTTGCGTTGGGAGAGAAGCTTAAAAATACGCTTGGCACGGTCAGTGCCTGGATACGAGAGGTCTGCATGTATGCTTCAGTTGGCTGTTGTGCTTCCAGACCCGGGATACGGTCAAGCACAACACCCACAACTCTCCCCATTGCCCCTGATGTATGGCCAATACCAGGCTGTTGGTAATTACACGCCATGACGGTCTGTCGAAGCCGCAACTGGTCATCACCGTGCTCTGAGACAGGGCATGGCTCAGCCTCCGGGACAGTGGCTGGCTGGTGGTTCTAGAGAGTCGAGTCTGGACAATGCGTTACACATTTCATATTTGAAACAAACGTGGGTTTTTGGAGCATTTGGCCGCGTACCCAACATGCGTCTCAATTAATCTAGACCCCCTTTCTCTTCGACGACACATCCCGCAAAGCAAGACTCTGTTCATCCGTCGTTTTTGCCGTCCAAACTGTATGTATGGTGGTTGTCTCTAGGGTAGGTAGGTGGAGGTTGGGTCGGCCCACCACGCCAAACAACCATGAGCTCACTTTTGTTCAACGCCAACACAACTACAACTGGGCGAATGGTTTAGTGGTATAATACTCCCTTAGCATCGTTCATCCAACAAGAACTACATGGGAGTGGTCCAGGGTTCGATTCCCTGTTCGTCCATCAAAGGCGGTTTGAATCCGCTGTCTCAAACGTATCCCGATCTTTTTGAAGCTGAACTCGAGTTGGTTCAGCGAGATCTCTTTTTTGCGTCCGAGATCGGGGGCTTTTCTTTGAGATATTGTACTCATTCGATGATGCAGAATCTGCTGCGCACAGCTAGCTACACGGATTTCTTGTCTATTTTTTCCTTCAGAAAAGTTCACTCAGTTAATACCTTGACAAGCACCTCCACCCATAGGGCGCACGCATGTAAATCTTCAACCCCCCTCCCGACTCATCCGTCGCCACCTTCATTTTTTCTCCAACACCCAACCAACATCACTCCCCAAAACCTATGTCCTCGGACTAGAGCAATCATGGCCTTCCTAGATATTCTCTATAGCCACCCACTGGTATATCTCCTCTTCACCATCGCCCTAGCTACCCTCTTACTACTCCAATCTCAATTCTTCCGCAAGTCTCGCAACCAACCCGCGCAAACCTCCTCCAAGCCTCTACCCCCCATCCCACCTCAAGATGAGATTGTCGCATTGCGCGTCTACCCGATAAAGTCATGCCGCGGCTTCGAAGTCAAGTCCGCGCAGCTCCTCCGGACGGGCCTGGACCTGGATCGCAATTGGATGTTTGTCTCTGCGGAAACTCGCGAATTTATCACTATCCGGACAAACTCCAACATGACGCTCATTCGAACTGCTTTTGACGCCGATACCGACATGCTCACTATATCCATCAGACAACAGAGGATTGAGATCCCAGCTCACCCTACGATTGAATGGCTTCAATCCAACACCAAACTGAAGGATGCGGGAATCTGGAGCGAGAAGACGGACGCCTGGGAGTACCCTGCCAGTCTCACCAAGCCATTCTCCGAGTTTCTCAACGCAGACGTCCGTCTGGTGTACAAGGGTCCCACGCCTCGTGTGCTCCGTGGTTCCGGAGCCCCCAAGCTTCTCGGACGCACCGAAGCGACCAAGTTCGCCGACATGATGCCCGTCCTGGTAGGCTCAATGGCCAGCATCCATGAGCTCAACGAGCGCCTCGTCCGCGCGGGAGAAGACGAGATCGAGATCGAGCGGTTCCGGCCCAACATCATCATCCGGGGTAGCCAGCCCTGGAGCGAAGATGACTGGAAGGCATTGCGCATCAACGACGGCGACGGGCCTCTGGATTTAGACGTCGTGTGTCGCTGTCTGAGATGTCAGGTGCCCAACGTGGATCCCGAGACGGCCGACAAGCATCCTCGACAACCGTGGAATCAGCTTATGAAGTATCGACGGATTGATCCGGGGTTGAAGTTCAAACCGAGCTTTGGGATGCTTTGCGTGCCGAGGGCGGAAGGATTGATTGAGGTTGGGATGAAGTTTAACGTCACTGCCATGACGAATGATCATTTCTTTATTAGTCCGATGAAGTAGGTCTGTTGGTTTGGAATGACTCTGTTTTAACATGTTTAGCAAGGACATTGGATATGTATGAATAAATTGTTGTGTATATAGATATCTTGCTACCCATGATTCGCCTGTGTGACGAGGTCAGACTTTCATCGCTTGCAAACATTGCTCAAGTTTGTCTTCCATCGAATACCCAATAAACCGCCATCCTCAACCCAAACTCCGAAGATTACAAAAACACCATGCTCCTAGCTTATAATGAACCTACACTTCAAGTCAATCTGGTATCTTCAATGTATCCAAACCCAGCCGTCCTCGGCCTTCCTACAAACTTTAGCCACGGGTCATCTAGCAGCTCCTTGGCCGTCGCTCGCTCTTCAGGAAGCCAGGTCAGCATGCGCTTGGCAAAGTTGATGAAGAGCGCGCGCTCCTGGCCCTCGAGCATGGGAGTAGAGTTGGCGAGGGTGAACATTTCATCGGGGATGAGGTCGGGGTGCTTGAACTTTCCTGTGGTATGTGTGAGTGTTTGGTTCGGGTGAGTGATTGTGTGTGTTTGACGTACCTTGCTCGTTGTAGTATCGGGAGAGTGCCTGTCGGTCCGCGCGGGCGAGAAGATCGGATGGGGGAGGCCCGAGGAGGCGGATCATTTGGGCGAAGCGGGTGTTGTTGGAGAACTTGCAGTGTCCGGGGACTCGTCCACTCAGCAGATTGACATCGCCGAGGAGCTCCCACAGCTAGACAAAAACATGTCAGAGACCACCATCAACCCTTGGAAGGGAGATTACTTACCACAAGACCAAGGTTCCAGATATCAGCAGAGTATGTCCAGCCAGCCTTGAGCATGACCTCGGGAGCGGTGTACTCTCGGGGCTGGATATCATGGTTGTGCTGTTTGGCGACGTCCCCTCGAACGGCGAGGCCAAAGTCGGTGAGCTTGACGTGGCCAATGTCTCCCCTCAGGTGCCCGAAGCTGTTGCGGGACTCGTAGAGTGGGTGGCCTTCTCGCTGGATGCAAGGCGCAGGGTTGGCGTCCTGGCGCTCGGCGTACTCCTCAAGGACTCTCTTGTCCTCGAAGGGAACCATGAAGTGGTCGCCCTTGAGATCTAACAGGAGGGGGTTAGCAATCGCCCATGCAGCCCCTTTGTGAAGAGCACCTAAGGGGGCTTACCAGTGTGAATGATGCGGGCCTCGGAATGCAGGTAATCCAGCGACTTGAGAATGCTGGGCAGCACCGCCTTAATGATGCGAGGTTGGACCATGCTGGTCAAACCGCTCTGTTGACCAAGCATCCAGAGGGGTTGTCGCAGAGGCTCCATGGCCATGCAGAGATGAGTCCCTTGGGGGCCCTCGACCTCGAAAGAGTCGAGAATCCCCCGGATGTACTTTCGCCCGCAGTGCGCCGTTGGAGTCGAGAAGACGCGCTCTGAGAGATCGAGCTCCTTACGAGCGGCGGCCTGAACGGCGGGTGTATTGTTTGTGATCTTGAGCGAGACGTAGCGTTCATCCCCCCAGGGCAACCTACAGCAGGGTTAGCATCAGAAAACGACAATCCGCGATCCGTGTATCGATACGCACCAGGACGTCGCTCGGGCAAGCCAGACAGTAGAACCAGTGCCCCATCCTAGCTTTGACACGAGCTCATACTTCCCGCCCAACGTCTCGCCGATTCGCGCGGGGTAGAAGCTCTTGGGGTTATAGTCGCGGGCTTTTTCTTCCTCAAATGGTCGACCGGTTCGTACGGTTGAGAGCTTCCGGAGACTGCGCTCGCAGACGGAGATACCGAGACGGGGGTTGCGGAGGACGGTCCGGCAGACGGCCGGTGCGACGAGCATGTATCGCATGGTGGTTTGCCGGGATATAATGCTTGAAATTCCAAAAGAAGAGCAATATGGAAATAAAAAATAATAATGATTATGAGGTTTCCCTTTGTTGATTTGGGATATCGCGGTATTCTTTGTCCCGAGATGTTGTAGGGGTTGGACACGATCGCGTGTAAGTCGAGATATTAGCCCACTCACTCACTGTAAGCTAGTAGTAGATCCGCTAAATAAAAAAACCTCCGTTTTCTGGGGGAGCAGACGAGATTTAAAACACAGACAGAATCGCCCCCTACAAACACCCCCCAATGCAGACTACACAACTACACACACGTTAATTTCACGGAGCTGAGCCATGGTCGTGGACTGAGGCCCTCTCCCAAGGACCATCCATTCCTTTCGGTGCATGTCGGTTATGTGATGGCCCCGGGCAGATGGAGGGTACGGGGAGACAAGAGTCAGTGGCGGCTCGGGTGTGTTTTTCACCAATTGAGACTCCAACTGGGGGGGTTCTCCGCAGGGGGAGGTGGAGTGAGGGATGCTTGGGATCAGGCCATGGTTACGGGAAGAGGTGCACGGCACAGGGAGGAGCGTGAGCGTGAGCGTAAACGTGGTTGTGGTCTTGGTCTGGGGTGAGAGTCTGGGGTGAACTGGTGCAGTGCCGAGTGATAGCATGGAGATGGATTCTGGGGGAGAAGCGGCATATTCTTCTAGGTATTCTTCTCTATGAGTGAGTGACAAGGCAGACGGGGAGTTTCGTCTTCATCTCATCCGCCCTTCGGTACATTATTCCATCGAGACTCTCCCAGCTTCTCCAACTCCATCCCCCCATCGCTTCCGAACCCCCCGAGCCGTTCTCTCTCTTTTACGGATACTGGCGTACATTTTACATAACAACTCCAAAAAATGCCGGGGCCCCGCATCCTTTCTCTCCCAACCCCCCCCTGCGCAATCGGCTGGCCTGGGCTCGTCTCGTCATGCGGGGAACCTAGAGGATTCACCCTTGGACAAGGATGGGAACAAGACATGGCACTTCAGCGTCTATGCTCTGCCGTCAACGTCAGCCCATGCGACGAGAGTGTCAGCCACTCGCCAGTCAAGATAGTGACGGTCAACTGAGCCATCATGAGACTGGGGATGGGAGGTGTGTGTCGGGTCACCTTATAAGGGTGTTGCGACTGTTGAAGTCGGCAGTTGGGATGTCTGTTCTTGTCCCTCAACTGTGAGGCGAGGCGGTTTCAGTCGGCCATTCTCTCCTTGAAGGACGTTTCCCGCGGGGAGAGGACCAACAAACAGGTTGTCTTCTCCAACTGTATGTAGCAGGTGGTCGCGCAATCCAGTGCTATTCCCGCATCACCTTGCATACAGAGTCAGCCCCTGGAATCCAACACTTGTTTGCTGTGTACAGTCAGAGCTTCTCAAAATGATCCCTACAAGAGAACATGGATTAATTCTCACACTAAAGCTTCACTTCCGTCGTTTTCTCACAACGGCCAAACACATCTCCATGTATGTCTAACGGTGAAGCTAAACTTCCCGAACATCATGATCAAGACTATTCGTACATAATCTCATCCATCGGGGTCCCCAGCCAACCTCCGAAGCCGGAGCAGCTAACTGCTCGGCGACCACAACCCCACGATCCCGAGATGAAAATGCCCGCAGTGGAGCATCTTCATTCTTCCCTACTCTCCGATCGGATCCGACAACTCCGACAAGGTTTCTCTCGCAACCGGCCGTGTTTCGGATTTAATGCATAGTGAAGCTATTCAGAAACTTTCTCATCTGCAGAATCCAAAAGTCAATCAAAGCCCTCGGCGTTGTTCAACACTTGGACTATCGAGCTTCCACGTCAGACAGGGCGGGCTTTGACAACCAGATGGGTAAGATGTCAAGGGCGCCCTTTCGCGGGGCAATGTAACTCCGAGACTAAGTAAGACTGAGTCATGGGGTTGTTGGACCAGACAAATCTCTTCTGAATCTCCGGATAGATATCTCTAACCGTGTTTTTTTTTTGCATTGCTGGATTTACGTCTCTCGCTCTACGCAACGTTCCATGTCCATGGTCTCGGCCAACAAGGTTCACCTCGTCCCCTGGGACCCGGAGTCTCCTCAACATGTAGAGAGGCTCATTGAGCAACGCCTGCAATGTGGCTGGAACTCGGAGATGGTGAAGCCGCTTTGGCGGGATAAGCAGAGGTCTGGTAAGAGGTGCATCTTTTGGATTGTAAGTCTTCAATTCATCCCATGAGATCTCTGCTGTCTGTAGGACACTCATTTCCCCAAGAGTTGAGCAGATCTGTCGTCTCGCTCGTAGCCGTAGTTTCGGACTATCGGCAACAAGGTTTCTTGAGTTGCCATCGCTAAATATCACTAGACTCTTGATCCTGAAGATCCCCAAGCGAAAGAGCTTCTGGAGTTGCACTTCGCCGAATTCCCGACGGTAAGGAACCGGACCCGACAAGAGAACTCGGATCTGTTTAACTCTTTATCAGGACAAGGAACCTCTGCAAGACACTAGCTCTTCTCTCCGAGGTAGCCCACGAACACCGACCCTCGAGCTCATCTATCCAGTTGGCCACATCTCCCTCGACTCCGACAACCCCGATGCCCAACACCTGACCCTAGACCTCCCCCCAAACGACGTTTACTGGATCAAGACCTTTTACGTCTCAAAGGCCCTTCAAGGCAAGGGCATTGGTCGCGGTGCGATGGATGTCGCCGAGTCCATGGCCATAGATGCACCATTATGCGCCCGCACCTTGGCCCTCGATACCGTTGAAAAGAATGACGCCAAGAACCTGGCCCTCGAAGAGACTGGAAAGGCCGTAAAGGTAGGTTCACCATATTCCTAATTAATTGAGCGAGGGCTTATACGGTGCGGCAGATGACCAACCAGGAATGGTATGAGAGAAGGGGTTATCGGCTCATCAAGACGGTGCAGAATTTCTATACGGCTCCTTACAAGAACGGAAAGATTCCCGATCTCAAGACGGTGTTTATGAGGCGTGACATTGCTTGATAGGCTTAGAATACTAGTGTTTGTTTTGGCGGCCTTGGTTCTTGCCAGAGACTCTAGGGTTTGTAGAATCAAAATCCTCTTGCCCAACCGTTGGCCGTGGTGGGTGATGCACTGCAAGATCCATCGGCCAGTTTCCAAACAAGACTGATAATGATATGTGGCGACAAAATACCCAAACACCGTTTTAATTTTGGGTTCCTCTTAGATTTGCATGCAGTCTTGCTGCGCTCAGGGGTTGCCGTTACGGTGACCTCAGTATCTCTCGTGGTATAATCGATTTGGCGCGAACTGAACTCAATCAAGCCAGCGCCAACGAGAGTGCCGACCTGGATTGTGAAACTGATAGTCTTATGCCTATATACCTCGGCGCCTATAATAGGGGAGAAGACAAAGGCGAAAAGGGTTAAAAGAAATAATATAATTGTTATATAGAGTAAAGAGACCGAAACACGGGAACGCCATGTTGGTTTCTTAATTTTAACTATAAGCAACTGGGCTCAAAGGTTACGCCCGTGAGGGGCCGTGGGCAGGCCTCACGCGGGGATGTCACCTTTCGTATTGGCATTACGTGGTTGTGACTTGACGTTGCACAACATACTAACGAGGCTGGAACTGCCGGGCCCTTTTTCGCCCTGGTTTACAATTCTTCAGCCTTAGTGCCAACACTCTTCATTATCCCTCGATCCGAATCCATGGGACCACCCAACTTCGCTATGGACCGCGATAAGAACGAGATAATGCATGCTGAGCATCGCCCAGAACACCAGCCACGCTGGGCATTCTCACGACTGGCCTGGCACCGCACGCAATACCGGGGTTCCCTTCTATTTAACCTCGCCGCCTTTATCCTTCCCGCTCTCTACGGAACCCTCTCGAAGCTATAGGTCGCCAATATCGACGCCTCCATGGTCGTGACGACTAATACGTACACCTACATAAACACAGCTGCCAAAGCTATCAGCGAAGGTCTTCCAAGAGCAGCTTAGGTTATAATTGGAGACAAAGCATCGAGAAGCTTAGGCCAACGTCTTCAGTTAACGCACACGTTGATCAGTTTCCAGTTCATCTTAGGCTTTATCTTGAGCATCATATTTCTGGCTACGGCGCCGGAATTCGCAAGGAGCTTTATCCCCTCCAAGGTGCGACAGGCAAGCCTAACTTACATGCGGATCACGTCCTTCACCATATATAGTGGCATACTAGAAACAGCCATCTGGTGGCAGAACCAGCAAGAGGTGGCAGACGAGACTTCATAGTCTTGGAGGTGATCTTCCTACTCTCTGCCATGACCTTGTCTAGCCAGTGGAATCTCCTTAATATCTAGTAAACAACTATCCAACATCCCTTCCACCACCAATGGCTTTCACCTCCTGGTATTGATCTTTGATATCTCACCATTTTCTAACAAGAATTTCTTGGTTCATGAGTTGGCCAAGGATTTTTCTGGTTTCTTCGTTAGAGCGCTCGGTAACCAGCTTGAAACTCCCACCGAGTTGACCATGAGAGCCGCTGCAATGTTCAAATGTCCGATTCCCACTGGGCGCGCTTCTTATTCAACTCATAGAAAATGGGATGTTGCAACAACTCCTTCGCCGTATTTCTCTTCTCGGGTAGCCACTGGAGCATCCCGGAAGCCAAGTCAAGGAATGCAGCTTTATCGTCACCAGCTAGTTCCGTCACCGTATCTGTGAGCTTTTTCCCTCCGACAAGGTCCTTATGGAAGATTTGGTCTGTCATGACTTAGGGCGTAAGAAACTCCATATTTTTGTCGATGTTCCTTAGAATGCTCTCAGTGGCTGACCCGACTGTGGATCGAGATCGTCACCTCATATCTATTTTCAACATGCACGCTAAGTGAACAGAGCCTAGGTGTACCGTGCTGATAGCGTGTATTGTTGCATGCTGTCAGATATAAGAACAATTAGGCACTCGCATTAGCGGAGTGTTCGTTCCACTTTTGCCGTAGTGGCCGAAATCTGACACATGCAAGTAATCTAAGCTACGACACTATTTTTATAAAGTAATGCCTTGTGCCACCTTACCCAGACAGCAATTGTCAAGTATGTTACCGCAAATAATGCGCAAGAGAGAAGCGGTAAAAGCCATATATACCTTGGTATATGTAGGCTATCGCCTACCTCACCCCTTGAATCAACCTGGACAAAGCTAGAACTAAATATAGACTATTAAGGATTACTAAACTGCTAACAGAATGATAGAGTATCAACCTTACTCACCGCGACCAGAGAGGCAGGCAGGTACGCCATTGCCACATAGGTAAGGATCTTTATCTTCTCCGAGTCTTGTCGCGAAGCTTTTAGAAGGCTGACTGACTGTCGATGCTCGTCTCTCGTCTCCACGGCGATCGAATTTGCGCCCCGGCTCAGAATCCGCACCTCCTGTCCTGATAGAATGAGGTGTTCGTCATTTCTATAGGTTAGAATCCTTGAAATCTGTTTCGCTATTAGATTCTCCAATCGAAAACTCTTGTCTTTTATACTCACCATGTCAATAATGTTATTCGAAGACTCGAGGAGGTACGTAATGCTTCGCCGGTGATTCTGAACGCGAGCCTTATACATATCTAGCGATGACCAGAACATGTCTCCCGGAGCTATGTCATCGCTGTTTCTCAAGACTCTTTTCCAGAAGGATTCATGCGCTTCTTCGATGTCAACTGAGATGTCCAAGATTGTTGAACACTTCAACACCTTCTTCCGGAGTCCCAACAGTCTCTGCGCATCTGCAAATGCAATGGGGTAATCTTCCTTCGATGGAAGACCAACCCGAGACAGGAGCGACTTGGTTTCCTAGGATGACGGCTAGTGAGCAATAGCGCGGTGAGAGAAGGAAAGCCATGCCCCGGCTGTAATCAGTGCGACTTTGGTATTCAAGGAGAAGGGGACTAGAGCTTTTAAACTCACCAAGGCTGAGAGCTCTTTCTCCAAGAAGTTGATGCAATGCCTCCAATTCCTCTCCGTACTCCACAGGAATGTTGAATGTATCATCATAGACAGTACTGGGAATGGAGAGATGGCCTGATCTTCAAGAACAAGTCCCCGAAGCTGGCGGTAGAATGCATCTGATGGCTGAAGAATGACCCAACTGGATGATTTGGCCGCGGCCCGGTACTTCTGGTAGACAGCGGTGTGGCGGATAGACCATGGGTCTTTCAAATTCCTTCCATGTTTTTCCGCATACCGGAGGTTGTAGGCTACCTCTGATTGAGGAAGGGCATGTAAGCTGGGCTAGAAGGTGAATTACTCAAATGAGAAGAGGAGAATGTTGGCATACCAAACGAGGGAGTTGCATCTCCAGAATCAGAAATATACCGGTGAAGACACCCAAAGTTTTCGTCTTCGGAACACGGTTTATAGCCGAAAGCCAAGACATAATCAAGGAACGGTGGAAATACTTGTATAGTCTCCATCACCATTTTGAGCATGTCCAAGGAGCATTGTATTCTGCCCCAGGTACAGCGCTGGCGAAATATGCTGTCTTTTTTTAGCATTCGACCCAGGCATAGGATGTCTCGGGCAAGGTGAGGCGTACAAGATGGTATCTCTGTGGCCATGGTCCGTTTTCTGACAATGACGCCGTCAGTGGCTGCTATGCTGTAAGTATGGACAGATGTTTAGTACCTTGAAAAACTTTTCAATTCCCTCTACATCTCGAAGATATAGATTCTCGACTCTGTGGGCTGACTTTTAACGGGGATCCTCTTGGATGGTGTTGTTGACGCAATGGACAACAGAGCCGTCAATACATACAGCACTCGGTCTCCGATGCGCTCGCGCACAAGAACTTCTATGGAAGGGTCGGTGTCGCATAAGAGGCGCGGTGCCTGTTCTTGGAGGGTCTGCGAATATGCAGCGCAGTCCCCCAAGAAACAGTTGACTTTGAGATTGGGAACTGAGGCCATGACCTTTGGCTTTTGCAGTAGTTTTCGATAGAAACCAGAACGCAGGGCAAGAAATCCCAGACTGAAGCAGGAAATCGTACTTATTAAGGCTCAAGATTGGCAATCCACGGCTGGGTAAACAATGCTGCCTGGATCCTTGTTTCTAGCTAAGCCCCCGAGATGGGTGGCAGGGCTGCCACACGAACAAATCACATCCATGGATGTCTTCGCAGCCGAGACTCTAACCAAACCACATTGGGCTCTTGGGTATGAGTGCCGCGGCTTCGCCTCACTGGAGATGGCGAATGCAATTCACACTCTGACTTTTTCCTGTTCTGCCTAGGAATCCTGATGCTAGTACGCAGCCCCGAAGGTGGTCATTGGTAAAAGCAAAAACTCGGGAATTGCTTACCTCGGTAAGTTCTCTAGGCACTGTGAGAACGATCTTGTCTCCACCGTCCTAAGGAAGGAAGCATTGGTCAAGGGCTGCGATCAACGAAGGCGGCTTGTTTGAGCGTGGGATACCTGTGCATCTATCTCAAAGTGCCCTTCCCCAAATGTGGCTCGCAATAGGGCGACGAGCTTCTGTAAATCAACATATCGGGCGTCGAGAGCTTGAAGCACCATATCTGTGTTGTGTCTGTCGGGGCCTCAGAGTCGGGATATTGAATCAGTTGACGAGATGGATGACTCTGTCCTGTCCAGCTGGGAAAAGGTCGCGGGCAAACTATATCAGATCAGATCCGCCTCGGGCGACATCTCCCCCGCTTCTGCTTCTGCAACGTGACGTGGCTACGCCTCGTGTCGCCCAAGGCAACAGCATTAGTTATCAGGCGACAAGTTACGCGGTGGGTGTACTGCTAGCCGAGAGAGCCTGTTGCCCAAGACTGATTGTTCTGTTTCTGATATTCCATAACGATCCCGGGTGTGTTTTGTTTGCCCTAGCAGCAAAAATGGCGCCGGACATCAGGGATTGCATCCGCAGCCTGCGAGTCAAAAACGCGTCGGGCGACTATTTCGTGCCTTGGAGAGACCTCGAGCGCACACTCAATGACGAAATCATCGCCGAGGTTCTTCGGGAGAAAAGCATCGAGGTCTACCAAAGAAAGGAGGCTCTTGACGCCGTGCTTCGCGGAGGGAGACGAGTTTTCGCCGCACTCCTTGAGCTGCGATGTGAAGCTGCCATCATGGCCTTCCTGGAGTATGACAACTTCGCGGCGAAGGATATCGATTCCGGATTGCCCTTTGAAGAAGCTGTCCTTGAGAAAATTATTCCAAATGCTTACAGGGAATTTTACGATATTCAGTGGCAATTCTGCGCCCCCATGTTTGGAGCCAACATGCACCACCGCAATCTCCATGCGCGGACTCGGTTGCCATTTACGCGGATCGAAAAAATAGCTGAGGGAGGATATAGCATCGTTTCAAGAGCTACGCTTCCGGGGTCGCACCAAGCTCTTCACGACAGAGAAGTTGATAAGGTAGCCAGCCTCCTTTACCACCCCTTCCCGTTTCTTAGTTACGAACCCCGTTCAAAGTATCCCTTTGCGCGACTCATCATTCTCTAGGCAGAAGTCGTTGTCAAGCAACTCAAAATGACCCTAGATGCGCAGACTGGGGAATACGAAAGGGAGAGGCACATCCTTTCGATGCTACGTTGTCTCAATCACCCAAACATCATTCGTTTCTACACATCCTACAGCTTGAAGAAGTCGCCATGCTTCCTCTTTGCTCCGGCAGACTACTCACTAGCAGGCCTCCTTTCGCATCCTCGGCCTTCCCTGTTCGAGACAGATGAATCTATCCTCCAAGCACTTTATGGCCTGGCATCCGGTGTTGCCCACGTTCACAACTATTTCTACGAGGAACACAATTTAGGCATGGTCGGTTGCCATTACGACTTGAAGCCTAAGAATATCCTCGTCAAACACAACCAATTCATCCTCTCCGATTTTGGCTTTTCAAGGCTCAAACTCGAAACGGATGGATCACAATCCGGATTCAAAGGCGGGCTATCTGACTACCTTGCCCCGGAATGCCAGGATCTCGAGGGCGACCTAGTCAAGAACGACATTGGAAGAGGAAGTGATATTTGGTCTTTTGGCTGTATTCTTGCTGAGATTGCCACTTATTTCGAGCTGGGACAAGACGGCGTCTGTCAGTTTTCTGAGAGACGAGCTCAAACGTTTGGTGGCTTTTTGAAAATCCGCCCCTTTCACTCTGCAACTACGCCCAGTCAGGTCGTTACAACTTGGCTTGAACATTTAGAGAAAATGAGCGCAACAAACCAAGTTAGGCGAGGCCTGTTGTGTCTTATCGGCGATATGCTGGCGTTCAGTGTTCGTGACCGACCTAATTCGCTCGTCGTGTCTGCTCGATTGTTTTTGCTTGCGCAAAGAGCGACCATTGACAACGCCGGCGAGTCACTCAAACTCTTGAAGCGAGAATCAGACTTCATCCTCAAGATGGAATGCGCCCGATTTGAGATCTGGATCGAGACAGTTGGGCTGAGGGGCGTTACCGACCAAGGCCAAGGCTCGTGGTTTCTGACTGATGAAGCGGCGATCCACTTTGACAAGATTAAGACAACGCTTTCATCGGTCGTGGAGGAACTGTCGCTACAAGCCAGTCTCGTTCAAGCCGAGTCAGCGCAGCCGTATAACTACCCAACACACCGCCGCCTTCGGGATCTCATCAATGATCTCTGGAATACCCAGCCGACGAGTGTCATTCACAAAATGGGCAGCAAGCTGGAAAATTTCGTCCTGAGTCAAAATGAGATAAACATAGCCTATGCAGGAAACAACATTGACGGGCGTCAGCACCGACAGCTCCGACTCCTTCTGGCAATGAAACAAGCAATGTCGTCGGTAGAGGCTTTCAAAAACGAGGGCCCAAGTCTGCTAACAGACGCGCCAGTGCATCTCCGGGGAGAAGAAAGCGGAGCGCGGCTAGGTTTCCTCATCGACGAATCCGGGAACAAGAGGCCGATTCTGCTCGAAGTGCTCGAGTACGGAGACGAATGGGTCAGCAGGTTTGATGAACTCATCCGTCGAGTTGATGGCCTGGCGTTGCTTCTGACTCAGCTCGCTGCATTTTCATTCCCTGTCTTGCCATGCCTGAATTTCTGCCATCTTGCGGACCAACAAGCCTTTGGCTTCATCTACGAGATCCCTGCTACAGATTCAGGCGTGACGTTGGAAGCAACCCCGATCACTTTGATAGACTTGATTTCGAAGACTCAACGTCGTCGACGGCGACCTTTGCTTGACGAAGTATTCATGACAGCTCATACCTTGGCATCGGCCCTACTCAAGTTCCACAAGGCCAACTGGCTACACAAGGGGATATCCTCACACAACATCATATTTTTCCCCTCCTCCCTTACTCATCCGTTGGGTGCTTTCTTGTCCCCATATTTAATCGGGTTCAATCATAGCAGAGAGAGCAACAACTTTGCCTTCACCGTAGGGCCATCCGGGGATGTCGACATCAGGGATTACCAACATCCCGAATACCGCTTGGGCGGCCCTACTCTGCGATTCAGAGAAGAGTTCGACTATTTTAGTCTTGGGATCGTCCTGCTGGAGTTGGGACTGTGGAAGCCACTTTCGGATATGACCAAGGGCATGGAACAAGTCACACCGCGTGCCATACAGAATCACCTGTTGGGTGAAAAGGTGCCCTTACTGGGGTCATACATGGGCAAGGCTTACAGAGACGCAGTCGAAGTTTGTATAAGGGGTGCGGGGGTGCGTGTGGAGGGTGCTGGACTTGAGCCTGCTTGGGATGCATTTGAGAACGAGGTCGTGGAGCCGCTTTTCCGGTTGTCTCAAAACATCACGCACCATGGCAACAGCACAGGGAACGTCCTCTCAGAGCACCGAAACATACGGCCGGAAATAGATGGCAGCGGATTATGAACGATGAGTTTCACTTCGGGGTGGCTCAAAACGAGGAACAGTAAATACAAGGAAAGAGGATCGGTAGCCTAGTACTATTCAGAATCCATGACCACAAAACCGTTTAGCTAGTTCCAGCTCTGCCTCGTATCCCTTTGTGCGAGGATCCTCATCCCCAAACTTCTTCGCTGCGATTTCAAGGAGTTGCTGCAACAGAGCAAGAACATCTTCCCGCCTATGTTGTCTCAAATATGTAGCCGCCAAGTTATTCATCACCCGCATCGTCTCGGAATCATCTTCTCCGTTTACCGTCTTCATCCTTCCAAGCACAGCCTCGTTTAGCGACGCGGCTTCTTGCAGCTTACCAATCCTCATGAAAATAGAAGCTAGGTTTGCCTTATGGTGAAGAGCGCGAGGGCTCTCTTCTCCCAAATCTTCTGAGAGCGTGGCCAAGATGCCCTCAACACTCTGCTGGGCACGAGCTAAGTCGTTCTGCCCGATGAAAGCATGAGCAAGATTGCTCCGAATGGCGATCGTCATCTCGTGGTTTTGTCCAAAATTGCGCTCTGAGATCGTGAGAATCCGATTCAGGATATCCTCGGCATCCTTCCATCGAGACTGATGTATCATAGCCATGGCACGACAGTTCTCATCGGAGACACTTATCAGATTCGCCCCTTCATGGTTCTTCCTCTTCGATTCTGAAATACTTACGCGCAGCTCTTCTGATTCCGTAGGGTTCGAGATAATTGTTTCGAGCTTGGATAGTAGACGGAGCGTCTCGGGGCTATCCGGCCCGGTGGTCTCGGTTGAAATGCGAATAGCGGATTTTAGGAGCAGTGCCGCCTGATCCGGCCTGTTTTGAGCCGAATAGATGGCAGCGAGTACGGTGAGTGCGCCGAGAGTGACTGGGTGATCATTCCCGTATAGGTTATGCAGTGCTTGCAATGATTTCTCCCCAAGCTCTTCTGCTTCTTCCAACATTCCCTTGGCGCGAAGAGCATTCGATAGAGCAATATCGGCAGATATCGAGTCCGGGTGAGATTCTCCCAAGAGGTCCTTGTTCGCCTTGGCTGCGGCTGAAATCAGTTCTATGCCACGGTCAACCTGCCCGAAATGTTCCAGCAACGTTCCCAATTTTTTCTGGCTTTTGATTGTGAAGGGATGTTTAATACCGAGAGCAGCTTCGCTCCTTTGAAAAATGCCCTCCTGCAGCTCCAGCGCAAATTTCACTTCGTTCCGGTCCATGTAAATCTTGACCAGCGAATTCTCGCTTGCGAGGGTGTCCAGGTGCGAAGACCCCAACGTCTTTGTTTGTCGTTCGATGATATTCTTGAAACGGCTGACAGAGTTGTCCAAATCCCCAAGAGACGAATGAATTTGGGCCAACAACCGTTCGCTCTTGATTGCGTGAGGGTCATCCATCCCGACCAAGGGCCTCATCCGAGCAAGAACTGTTTGGGAAATTTTGAGAGAATCTGGCAGATCCCCCTGCATGAAAAGCGAGCACGCAAGCGCGTGCATAGCCCAAAGGGTTCTCAGATGGTCAGTCCCGAGGAGTTCTTTGAGCCCTTCAACCACCCTTCGCTGGATGTCCACTGCGAAGACATATTTCCCTTGTCCATGATAAACACTTCCCATGTCTGCCATCATACCAAGGACAGTTTGATTCTGCTCCCCGCATTCTGCTCTCAGCAGTTCGATTTGCTTCTTCGCCTCTTCGACAAGTTCCTTTTCTTTCATTCCTTCGTATTTCTCCATCAATTTATCGTTTTCCCGTAGTAACCCGTCGAATTCTTCTTTCACCTCGCGAAATTGCTCCCTCGCTGTATTGATTTCGGTATCAAGAAGCTGTTCCGCTTCACTCCATCGCCCCTGGTTTGCACGGACAATTGCCAATTTACGCAAAACAACTCCAGAGTCTCCACCTGCTCCTGCGCTCCGAGAAGATTGGCGAAGTTGCTTTAGGAGGGAAGCGGCATCCTCGAGACGGAATGTTGTTTCCAAGACAGAGACAAGTTGAAGATTGGCATCACGAGTTAAGATATGATCTTCTCCAAGAATGGCACTCCGAGCCTCGGCTTCCTGCCTCAAGTAAGCTTCTGCTTGGGCAAGTATTCCATCAGCATGGTAGGCGTCAACCACGGTGATTTCCAATTGGGCTCGATAGTCGTCCAATGCCCTGGTGATGCGTGCTGGTGGAAAGCTACTCATACGGATCTGGTCCAATCTTTCTTTGAAGTCAGTGCGCGAAAAGCCGCTCTTTGCTAGATACTCGTCGATCGCCTGGTCGTTGTGTGGAATAAAGAAGCCGGATTTCCACCCAAGAGCCAAGGAGAAGGCTGCTTGCGAGGCACAATCTCTGCAGGAAGCATCCTCAACAGCGGATATTAGGCTCTTTTCAAGGAATTGGCGGACTCTGTAGTCGGATGTTCCTAACCAAACGAATTCAGTGGGGATCTACTAGCATGAGCCATCAGTGATGTGATAGTTGAATCATCGGACTCACCGAAGCAACATCGTGAGGTTGGGGAAAGTTTCCCACTTGCTCTACTTGCTGCCACTTAGCTAATAGTAGGAAACTTTCATCAAAGGTCAATAATCGAATTAGTTTCTCGAAGTCGACCTCTCGCTCCTCTGGTTCCAAGCAGATAGTGCAGTTGAAGAACCTGGTGATGCATTCATTCTGATGTGGCGAAATGTCAAAGAACCTCTCCAGGGCGGTCTTGACGACGGTGAGTAATTCGCCCTTGGACTTGAGTTCGGACAGGACTTCAGTAAATCGCATGTCTAGAACAATCACTGTGAGTTTTGAGCAACATAGATAAGGAGGGAATGCCTCACTGAAATGGGACTGGAAGAGTGTGAAGAAACACACCAACCCAAAGGAATAAATGTCCAGTCTCTTCGCATTCCTCAATGTGAACCACCTGTCGTGCCATTCAGGAGCATCCCATGGGATCGTCCTTCGAAGCGTGACCATATCTCCCTCTGAAGCGCATATGCAAGAAGACTCAAAGTCCGCTAATTTCGGCACATAGGCCCCATCTTCGTAAGATATGAGGATATTACTGGGATTTACATCGCCGTGGACGATATCTAAGACACAGGAGTTAGGGGTCTGTTGTCGGTTTCTTCGGTCACGACCACTCACTGTTTCGATGCAGAGCATCCAAGCCAAGCGCGATTCCGGCGCAAATACGGATTAAATCTTCAAGAGAGTCAGTTGCGCCATCAGGGCCATTGATGAAGTCGCCCAGACTCCCATGGCTGGCCTTTGGGAAGACGAGCACTGGCCAAACAGCCTCATTGTGAAACTCCCAAGAGATGCCCAGGAGACTCGTAACGTTTGGGTGCTTATAGACTTCAGGCTGCCAGAGAGCCAAGATTTCGCAGAAAAGCGCCCTGAAGCGTTGTTTATCAGTGATCCTCGAATAGGTCTGGGGTTGTCGTCGTCTAGGGACTGTTCGTTTGAACGCGAAGGCGAGTTGCTTTGTAACCAGATTCGACGCATAAATATCGCTAGACGCACCAGAGCCCAGCGACGGCAATGCAGGTTGCCATCTGATATCCAGAAAGTCGATCCTGAGACGCTGTGCCAGAGAGAGGAAAGATATGAAATTGTGGTGATACGTGTCAGGAACACTTAGAAATGTGACTTCCTGCGCAGGAGGCGAGGTGAATATCGAGCAGTCAGATGATAGAGTGTCCCGGCCAGCCGAAACACTGTCATTACGTTCCCCTGTCATCCTTGGCCGAGGTTCTCGTAAGATTTCATAAGGCAGAGAGACGTTTCTAAGTAAGGGAAAATATCTTGTAAAAGCGTTCTAATAGTATAAAGATGCGAAAGCAAGTTCAATATGTTGAACAAGGCTACGCAACAAGGCTGGATGGAAGGTCAGGTGACACCGTCAGGGCACCGACGAGGTCTCGGGGACTCATCGGATAAGCTAGGCCGGATTGAGAGGTGCAGCCGGATTGGGAAGGACAGCCAATTGAGGGGGTCAGCCGAGGGATGAAAACAGAAGACAGTCAGATCGATCAATAACATCACCAACTTGAACCACCTGCTTGACAACAGTAGCCGGCTTCCTTAACTATGCTTTGTTATTATAGGCATTTCGATAGTCCAATCTAACAGGATAACGATCATAAAGAGGTACAGGCGAGGGAGAAGTAGAATTAATAGAGATACCGTATTGTCTCAACTAACTAACCAAACCAGGTGGGTCTCAGCACCCTTGCTCTAAGCTGCTCTATTCTCCGTCCGCTTGACTGTTCAACCTCCTGAGTCCGTTCGGGACCACCACAGGGTCCATGGTCGATCGCATCATGCAAACTCAATACCTGCCTATATTAGACTTAATAGATCAACGTCGAGCGGGAGTTCCCCCACGCACGGGAGGACAAATCTGAAACCTGAACCAGACTCAGCCTCCTGCGACCCACGACGACGACGACGACGACGACGACAACAACAACACCGATTTACGATCCAAAGTCATGGCGACTGCAGCATCATTACTCCATTCTCGATGGATATGCCGATCCCCGAGCCACGCACTCTCCCATTTTCGCCCACAATAACACGCTATCCATCGCGACGACTACCCAAAGAGACGGCATGCAGATACTAAACCGTTCATCCTCCCGCACTACGTCGCATGCAACACCAAACCAGCACCACCTCAAATCATCCAATAATAATAAAGCCGAAACACGTTATTGTGAACGGCTCATGCCATACCCTGTCCAAGCCGCGTCAACTCGTCACCCGTGTTAGAAGATGCTGCTTCGTAATAGAAACGTCCCGCGCCGGCGTGCCCAGCTTCGAAGGGGGAAGAAGCCTGCTTGCAGAAGATGCAGGGGTTTTCTTGCGGCTTCGGCTGCAGGGTTAGTTCGAGTGGTTTGTGAAAAAAGTGCCGTCCGCGCGGGGGAACTACCGGATTGACGCTAGACGTCATGAGATGGGTTGGGGATCGACATTGGAAGCCGAGAGAAAAAAAATACCTCAACGGGGGAGGGGGGAGGGGAAGATCAGGGTCGTTCGGGGGATGAGGTATATGATGTGGAGGTACGCGTAGTCGTCGTGGGGAGTATGTAACAACGGACAGGGAACAAAGTGTTGAACTTGTCGCGGGATGGCCTCCCGCATACCGAGTGCACGAAATGGATACTCTATGGAGTCCTCTGTACTGCTTCTGCATTGCCGAGTGGCGGCATGTGGCGGCATTCGTCATAGGCGTTCGGCAAGTTACCGTCTACGAGACCACAAGACGGTTCCTTTGCTTGCGCCTTGGCTATGGGACCAAATAACGTCGATCTTTATCTGATTGATAAGATAATCACACTCTAAGATCGTCAAGTCCAGCATTAACTAGACAAAAACCACCAGCTTCTCGCCCCGCCCCCATCCCCAAGTTACCTCAACAAGTGTCCTGACTGACGATGGTCGGTTTCCACAAGCCGAGATCCCTGCGCACGGGGGTGAGCAAGGTTACAGCTAGTGTCTCAACGGGGGAATGGTCGGTGGTGATCTTGGACAATGCCGTTCTTCCGTCTAGTACGGAGAAGACCCACGAGGACTGGTGGTGATGGGATGAGGAGGTTACGTTGTCGGTGGTAACGTCAATGAGGCCGACGTGTCTGTGTCTGTTAAAGAAGATGACGAGGAGGCAACGTAAATAAGACCGACTGCCCTCGCTATCCTCCTCACAAAACTCCCCTTCATTCGCATCCTCATCCTCATCTCTCTACTCCCCCCTCATCAACAACACTCCCAAAAATGACAGCCGTCCAACAACCCACCCTCATCGACCTGGCAGCCAAGGTCTCGGATCTCTCCAAGACCTTCACAAGCTACCTCGACGAGAACAATGTCCCCGCCCCAGACTTCTCGGCCAAGAGTCCGACTAGCTACTCAAATCTCACCCCTGAGATATGGAAGACCCGACAGACCCTGCTAGATGCCCTCATGGACATGTGGTATCTGACCCAGGGCCCGAGCGAGAGCATCTTCAATTACGCCCACACTGTGAGTAACGCCCTCGACCGCCTCCTCTAACTGAAGACTGACACAAACACAAAGTGCATGCCTGATGTCGCGGCGCTCAACATTCTCAACTACTTCGACTTCTGGTCCGCCGTGCCACTAGACGGCTCATCTACCTACCCCGAGATCGCAGAGAAGACCTCCCTCCCCCAAGAGGCCGTCCAGCGCGTCCTTGAGCACGCCATGACACTGCGCATCTTCGTGGAGGCCGAAGCTGGCGCCACACCTGTTCGCATCCAGCACACCTCCCGTTCCGCTGCCCTCGCTCAATCTTCCGGTCTGCGTGCCCTCGTCGCGACTCTCCTCGACGACGCTGGCCCGCCGATGATGGTCATGAACGAGGCGCTGGACCGGTTCAGTCGGGGCCAGCCTGATCTGCCGCAGGGTATGGACAAGACGTCCTTTGCACTCTTCCATAATGGAAAGTTCAATAACTCGTGGGAGTTGCTTGAGAATGATGGCGAGGGTGATAATAAGGGATGGCGACAGAAGAACTTTGTCGAGTTTATGCGGTATATCAAGGAGATCTTCCGTCTTGAGGGGGTTGTTCAGAACGCTCTGGACTGGAAGGCCGCTGGTAAGGCGACTGTGGTCGATGTGAGTACTCTTCACCTTGAACTTCTGACGACCAGATCAGCTAACATAAACAGCTCGGCGGCTCTGGCGGCCACGACGACGTCGTCCTAGCCAAAAAGTTCCCCGATCTCAACATCATCGTCCAAGATCTGCCCAAGGTTGAGCCCGCCTTCAACAAAAACGTCCCCGAAGAGCTCAAATCCCGCGTCAAATTCATGTCCCACGACTTCTTCAACCCCCAGCCCGTCCAGGCAGACGTCTACATGATCAAGCTCATCCTGCACGACTGGCCCGACCAAGAATCCGTCAAGATCCTGCAGGGTCTGCGTCCGGCACTGAGGCCCGGCGCCCGCGTCATCTTCATCGACTACGTGGGCAAGCAGGGAGAGCCGGAGGGACCGCCGCTGCCGCGGTCGATTCAGCAGATGGGCACGGCGACGGATTTGAGGATGATGGCGTTGTTTAATGCGGAGGAGAGGCCGGTGGATGCGTGGAAGAGGATATTCAAGGAGGCGGATGAGAGGTTTGATATTGTGAGGGTCGAGGCGAATCCTTTGACGTTTATGGTGGTGATGGAGGCTGTCTGGAGGGGATAGACGAGGAGTGGAGGATGGTTGGATGAGCGTGGCATTTTGCGGCTGAATGAAATGAATGTTTATGCTGTCTATATCCCCTGTTCTTACCCGGGCGAGGCATTGGAAATATTACAAGAAATAAATACAGAAAATGTGCCAGATCGCAATGTGTAGATATCCCTTTACTAGGAAGTCTTATCCAAAGACTGTGCCAAACACATCTCATAGTACACCCCCCTCTTTGCCTGTAGCTCTTCATGATTCCCAACCTCGACAATCTTTCCACTGGCGAAAACAAAGATGACATCGGCGTGCTGGATAGTAGATAGACGATGAGCCACAGCAACCACGCTCCGACCAGAGCTTTTGCTCGCATCGTCCAAGGCTTCTTGTACTAGTCGCTCCGAATTCGTATCTAAAGCTGACGTCGCCTCGTCGAGTAGAAGAAGTTTCGGCTTGCGGATCAACGCGCGAGCAATGGCTATTCGTTGCCGCTGGCCGCCCGAGAAAGCCGTCCCGCGCGCACCGCACTTGGTGTTGAAGCCCTCTGGTAGAGACACGATGAAGTCGAGGGCATTCGCCTGTCTGGCTGCTTCGTGGATTTCTTCCTCGGAAGGTTCGTGGTCGAGACCTAGGACGATGTTCTCCATGACGGTTCCTTGGTAGAGTACTGGTTCTTGTTGGACTAGGGAGATTTTGGAGCGGTAGAGTCGAGGTGATAGGGTTTTGATGTCCTCATCGCCGATGCTGATTGTTCCAGATGTTGGGTCGTAGTAACGCTCCAAGAGAGAGACAAGTGTAGATTTGCCGCAGCCGCTGGGTCCAACGATGGCGACGAATTGTGAAGGGTTGATCTTTTTCTGTCAGTACATGCATTGAAGGCTACATATATTAATGGTGTGCGCCAGGGCCATACTCACGTTCATCGATATCCCCCTGAGCACTCTCGACTCCCTCCCCGCATACTTAAACTCGACGCCTTCAATACCAATAGCCTTCCCAAAGTCTGGCCCCTTATCCCGATTCTCATCCGTCTCCCGGATTGCTGGCTTCTCATCTCTCAGGCCCAAGATCTGATTCGCCGCAGTCTTTGCCCTCGTGAGACTACCAAAGTTCGCAAAGAACTGCGACGCAGCTTGCCCAGCGAACAGGATGGCCATGAAAATCAGGAAGAACTGCTCCGCCGTGTATTCACCCGAGGACATCAGGCGTGCGCCGTACCAGAAACCGAGCGCCATGACCAGGAACTCGATCGATTGCGAGAGTGCGTATGGGAGCATGGAGAAGGACAGCGATTTGACCGACTGGGTGACGATGTTGCTCAAAGTCGTGGCGTATTCTTCCAGAATGTCTGACTCGGATGTCAAGGCAGCAACAGTTCGTAGCGCAGTCACTGCCTCTGTTGCGAGGCTCGCGCTCTCGGCGAACCGGGCTTCGTTGGTGTTGTTCAGCTTCGTCTCTAGGCGGACTCGGACGTATCCCGACCCAACAAGCGGCGGCAGACCGGCAAAGATCATGACAAGGGCGAGTTTCCAACCATATCCGAGCGCGAGACAGGAACTCGAAATGAGACTGGCGAGCATGATGACAATGACTGCGAGGTTAATAGATATGAGCTCTTGCAGATTCGTCGGGACGGTGGAGAGCATCGACGTCAGCGATCCCGAGGTGTTCTCCGGGCGGTCGAAGAACTGGATGTCCATATTGATGACCCGTTGGAAGAGCTCGAGTCTATACTGGTGCACGATGGTCTGGGAGATGATGTTGGAGACGGCGGAGATAATGAAGTACGTGACTAGGTTTCCGATCGCGATGACGAATAACATGAGCGAGTAGAAGTTGGCGTCTGACCCGGCCGTGTCCTTGTCCTGGGTGAAGACATTGATGAGCTTGGAGAATAGCACGGCTTGTCCTGGCCAGGTTCCAGCTGCGAGGACGCATGCCACCACGGCGACGAGGATTGACGGGATAAGGGCTTTTTGTTCTCGGAAGATAATCATGAGACAGCGTATGAGGGACCTTTCGGGTGTGGCTTTCTTTGGGTCTTCGAGGGTGTCGTCCTTCTCTCCAATCGTCGCACGGGTGAACGCCTCTGCCAAGGGCTCGGTCGAATCGAGGGATGCAGCATATTCCTTCGCCGAGGGGTTATGATCCGCCTGCTCCGGGTCACGGTTGAGGTCCTGTGCTTTGACGAGTCGAGCGTAGTGTCCTCCGAGTGCAATCAGTTCTTCGTGGGTACCTTGCTCCATCACCTCACCATCTAGCATCACGATGATGTTGCTCGCGTCTTTGACAGTTGAGAGTCGATGGGCGATGACGACGGTTGTTCGGTCCCGAGATACGTGCGAAAGAGCTTCTTGTACGACTTTCTCGGCGCGGGGGTCGAGGGCGCTCGTGGCTTCGTCGAGGAGAAGGATCTTGGGGTTGGAAACGATGCTGCGTGCGATAGCGACTCTTTGCTTCTGGCCACCACTGAGGGTGCCTCCACGTTCACCGAGGAGAGTGTCATAGCCCTGGAGGGATTAGTGTTCCAAACACTGAAGTCTTTAGATGCATGAAACTTACGTCGGGGAGCTCCTGGATGAACTCATGGGCGTAGCTCGCTTTGCAGGCATCCTCAACCAGTTTCCTTTGTTCAGCTTGACCAAGGGCCTTCTGTTCGTCCGTAAAACCCTTGGCGACATTTTGGAAGATGCTTCCCTTGAACAGAACGGGTTCCTAGAAAAACGATTAGGACCTTTGGGGTGCAATAAAGGGCTGCCAGACCAACCTGCTGCACGAGGGCCATCTGCGTCCGAAGCCACTTGGTGTTGAGCTCACGGATATCGGTCCCGTCGATCGTGATGCGCCCATTAGAGGGTTCATACCACCGCTCAAGCAACCCAATGACAGTACTCTTCCCGGAGCCGCTCGCTCCCACAATGGCAGTTGTCTTGCCTGCAGGCATGGAAATGCTCAATCCTTTCAAGACCTTTGCCGTCTTACGCGAGGGATAGGCAAAATGGACGTTTTGCAGCTCGATGGTTCCGTGACATGTAGTAGGCTTCAGCCCGTGGTCGGCCAAGGGATCGAGTTCTGAGGGCTTGTCGAGTAGTTTGAAGAGTTCGGACGCGGCAGCGGCGGCGTTGGAGATTGCAGTGAGCTGAGGGAAAACGAAGGAAATAGACGACGAAGCAAGGACAACTGAAAGAACGACCCTAGGGGGCTGTGAGTATGTGTCACTAGTACTGGATAAATGGAATGCAGTGCCACTTACGTGAAAACCTGTCCAACAGAGCCGATCTCGCCGCTCTGATACATGCGGAAGCCTTGCCAGAAGGCGAGTGCATTTCCTGAGTAGACGCAAAAGTAGGTAATCGCTCCCAAGATGCCGTAGTTAATGGTCTTTCTGTTGCCATGATGGTGCGCCTCCTTGAGATATTTGTCATATCTCGTGGTCATCCTCTCCTGAGCCCAAAACGCCTGAACAGTCCGGATGGATGAGAGAACCTCTTGGGCGAATCCGCCTGCTTGAGAGTAGGCATCGATCACCTTGGCCTCAATGGGTGCATCAATTCCCATGCAAACACTCACCACGACGAAAAACAGGGGGATAACGCTCATGGTGATGAGGGTCAGTTTCCACTGCGCAGTCATGGCGACGATGAAGGCCGAGAAGAACATGGCAAACCCCTGGATGAGAATCACAAGCTTCTCAGCAATGCCCTGATTTATCCTCGTCACATTCGTCGTGATCTGCGTCGCCGGTGACCCATTCTCCGCCGTGTCGAAGTACCAAATCTCAGTGCGAAGTAGGCGCTCGAGGTATGCCTGTCTAAGACATCGTGTCGTGCGGATTCCCGAGATGGTGATGGCGAGGGTGGCGACGTAGGTGAGAACGAACTTTCCGATGAAGAGGTAGATGAACCAAAGGACGAAAGTGTTGATGTCATCTTGGAATTCACTCGAGAGTGATGAGCCGCTGGCAAATTCGCTGAATTTTGTGGTGAATTGACCAAAGACAATGGTCATGAGGGGGAGGGTTGCACCGCTGGCGATGGCGCAGGTGAAGGAGATGATGTTCAGGGACCAATCGAGGCGGTCAGCGAAGCCGAATACTCTCTGATGGGGTGTTAGTTAAAGGCCGGTCTTTGAAGTGTAGGGACCTTGGGGAGTTATACCCAGAAGTGTCCGAACCCAGCATTTTGCTGTTCTGTATTAGAGTGGTCGGCCACCTTTGATGAGTCCTTCTTGGAGTCTGTATCAGTTGAATCTTCCATGGTGACTTGCGGGGCTTAGTAAAGACGAGTCAAAGGAGTGAACAACTCGTCGTGGTATTCTACGTAGTAGAAAAAAGAACTGAACTACATATGAGAGGTTGCCGCCGCCGAAAGCATGACTGAGGATCATAAAACTCTGGGCAGCAGAGTTTGTATTTCACGATTACAGACATTTCGTCCCTTCTTTCTCTTGAAAACGGTCGGGGTTGCGGGAACAAGTTGGAACCCGACACTGTCTTTAGGATGATACAGTAAGATCTGACACCGTGGACCCGGGAACTTGAGAAAACTCCGAGTCGACAAACAATGCAGCTAAAACTGGGCCAAGTAAAAATCACTTCCCTCAGCGCTCATTTTAGCCCCTTTAAGTCTAGTACGATCCTTCGGTGTCTCGGAGCCACGGGCCCGTGGGCGCGAGGAATAAGACCTCCCGTCCTCCCGCCTTCACCTTTCCCTCTTCAACACAACATAACAACATTGCGTGTGTTGCTTACGCCAAAAGTTCCTTTCAATCTGATTCGTTAGAACCCGAAGTTCTCCTGCAGTCATGCCAGGAGAGGAAACAATCTTGGCGCGGCGTCAGAGGCTTGCGTCAGTCCCACGCGCGGTACGAGAGCAACCAGCTCCCTCCCAGAAATCGTAACAGCCTGAGTAAAGACGCATTCAGCTAAGATATTCTGCAGTGTGAAGCTTGTAAAGTTCGAAAGGTATGTGGGGGTTGAGATTGATTGATTGATTTCTTGTAATCGGGGCCCTAAAGTCGTCTGTTGCCAGATCCGATGTGATCGCACCAATCCTTGCTCGAATTGTCAGACATCGGGAATTGCGTGCCAGCAAGCCGGGGGCACCAGTACCGGATCGGAAAGTCGGGCGAAAGCAGACCGCGTGACGCAATTGTATGTCGTCTGAAACCACCTATCCGGAGTGCGTATGCTCATTGTTCAAGGGAGGAATACGTTGAACGACTCGAAGAGCGACTCTCCCAAGTCGAGCAGCATCTGAAGAAGCCTGCGATCCCACCTCCCAGGACTCATTCAGTCTCGCCTGCGGTATCAATCAGCCATGAACCCAAGGTTGCTCCTCTGGCCGAAGCAGGGCACGTGTATGAAGGTAGCTCGTCCTTCACCAACTTGTCCGTCCAAGCAAGTGAGGTCGCACAGAGGGCTGCGAGCTCCGACACCCCCGAGGCGGCATTGACTATCAATGAGTCTTTCAAATACTTGAATGACCTTCTGCAGCCTGGCCAGGTCCTTCCATCGCTGCAGGACCACCAGTTCTCTACCAGTCCGGAATCTCGATCCATCCCCGCGATAGATCCATTGCCAGCTGCACTAGTCATCGCGATGCTACAGAGGATAAAGAGTGAGTGCACTCTACCCGCCCACTTCATTCCTGAATATCATGCTCATATAACTGTCCTGTCCAGCCCAAGGAGCTGTCTTTTTGTCCGGCTACGTCATCAACGATGTGCCACTAATTGAAAAGATCTGTCAAAGGGTTTACTTCCCTACAGAGCCCGTCTCCCTCGGCCAAGTCACTGCCATGCATGGAATCCTCTATATGTTGCTGAAAGAGTTTAGCATATTGGAGGACCCAATAGCTAAAGAATACGATCTCAACGCTGCCGTCGCAAAGTGCGAGCGTAATTTCAATATCGGCATTGAAACCTATGAGATTTTAGCCATCCCATGTTTCGACAATGTGCTGTCTTTGACATTGGGTGTCAGTTCTCGCCCCCAAGCATAGTTCGCTGCCACTCTAATGAAATCCAACTGACACACTTCACAGGCTATCAAGGCACAAAACGAGGCAAAGCCGCTGCTTGCCTGTACCCTCACCTCCGCGGCGGCCAACCATTGCCAGATGCTGGGTTACCATCGCGAATTCATGTACCAAGGGGTCGAGAGCGGGAAAGCCGAGGCCAGACGTCGGATCTTCTGGACCCTGTACGTCTTTGACAAGAACATGGCCTTGCTTCTCGGCCGTGGTTCTAGGATTCAAGATTTCGAAATCGACGTTCAGTATCCAACAATGCCATCAGACCCTGCACAGAGACCGTGGGACGAATGGTTTCACCTGGCCATCCGACTGGCCAAGATACAAGGCGAGATCTACGACAGGCTCTACTCTGCTGCTGGGTTGAGATCACCAGTAGAGCGACGGGCACAGTTGATTGATGAAATTTCAGCAGCTATGCGCCAATGGCATGAGGACTTGGGTCAGGTATGTCACATAGCAATTTTACGCGGGTATCGAAGAGGCATTCCTAATATGTCACGCTCGAACTAGATTCATCTAAGTGGCGTGAAATACCCGCAGATCTTTGAGCTTTCTCGCAATCACTGGGACATCATTTACTACTCTACCTTAACATCACTATTACGAGCATCCGCAACCCCTGGATCCGGGTCCGAGATGAGCTCCGACTGTTTCCAGGCTGCCAGGCTCAGTCTTCAGAGCCACCTCCGCTGCTTCTCAGGATACCAATCTTTTACCGTCCTTTCGGACGTCGACTTTGCCAACTGGTGAGTTTTAACATCCTCAGCAACTAACCTATGCATAATTGGCTCATCCTTACAGGGTCCTCCATAACTCCTCCTTCACCCCGTTTCTCGTCATCTTCCTCCACTCCATCGCCGCCACGAGTCTTGAAGACGTGCAGCTTCTCGAAGAAGTAGTAGGGACACTACGCGCCGTCCAAAAAGCCTCGAAAAGCTCTGAGAGGCTCTTCCAGATCTGTGCCACGTTCGCACGACTGGCGAGAAGGATGGTAGAGGCGAGGAACTCGTGCGTGGGGATGTACAACCAACAAGCGGACTCACTTCAGCTGTTGGAAAATATCGGCCACGTGCAGATGGAATGGCCGGAGTTTGTGCAGGATCACCCAGGGTCGGACATCACGTTGGATGATCTTTCGGGTTGGGATAATGGGGATATGTCTGCGATTCTGGCGGGTTGGATAAATGGACAGCCGGCGGCACCGAACATGTTTAGTATGGACAATGACAAAGTCTAAGGCAGGAGAAAAAGTGTGGTAACTGTACTACGCTTAGAAGCAGATTCAAGGGGTAATGTAATATAGGTGGAAAAATAATAGGGGCTAAACGGCTTTGCTTCCAAGTGAACTGCATTCTGATTCTATCCCGTTTCCCATCTCAAGAGTTAAATGTCGTCAGTCCCACAGAAACTAGGCAGCATCTTACACTAATTTCTTAGTCCACCGACGATCGCTTCCGCCAAGCGGGACAAATGTTTCGCGTCGAGTACTGTCGTCATCCGGGACCCCGCGGGCCCGTGGTGCCGGATCACTTTACTCCCAATCCGCTTCACGCCATGAGCCGAACCACATAGTAAATCTGGGTGCCTGAGCGGGTGCCACAATTATGACAAGTTTAGAAAACGAAGGGATAAGGCAGAAGAGTGACAGGCGAGGCAGCAAGATACCAAGAAGGTAGCCGCGTCACCCATATCGAGTTAGGGGCTATTCTGTTGCTTAAATACACTGAGGATTAGACGCAAACAAAGGTATTCAGCACTCGCATCTTCGTTTTTCACTAGTTCTTGGTCAAGACATCGGCCTATTCGATACAGGAATTCCACAAGCCCCAGCAACTACCCAGCAAACATGTCGGTATGGATCTCCAGAAATCCCGTTTCTTTCAATATCGTCCACTGACTAGTCTCCTCGATGCAGATCCCATCTGGGTATGTGGATCTTCCGGAACTCCATCATACCGTCGACATGCAGGTAGCTAACTAATTAGTGTCTCCATCGAAAAAGAGTGTCTGGACGCAATCACAGAACTCCGTTCTTCAAGACGCGCCGGAAAGCCCAAGTTTGTCATTTTCAAAGTCTCGGACGACCAGCAGCGTGTTGTTGTTGAGGAGGTTTCCTCCGAGCCCGACTACGAAATCTTTCTTGAAAAGTTTTCCTCCGCCATCGACAAGAACGGTAAACCGGCTCCTCGCTATGCTGCCTACGATGTAGAGTATGACCTCGGTGAGGATGGAAAGAGGTATGGACTTTCGTCTTGAAATTTAGTCCTTCGCTGACTCGAGTTATTGTCAAAGGACCAAAACGGTGTTCATGTCTTGGGTTCCGGACCACTCGCCCATCAAGGTGAGGCCTCACTGAATGCCCCGTTGTGTCTAGTTGAGGACGAACGTGCTAACTCCCTTTGCAAA
Organism: Fusarium robinianum; assembly: GCA_013623725.1. Classification (NCBI taxonomy): domain Eukaryota; kingdom Fungi; phylum Ascomycota; class Sordariomycetes; order Hypocreales; family Nectriaceae; genus Fusarium; species Fusarium robinianum. The sequence goes on along the minus strand of JABFFI010001046.1, from coordinate 29,827 downwards.
GCTTCGAATGATTTATGCTAGCACCATGGAACACTTGAAGAGGGCTCTGAACCTTGGTATTTTCATCCACGCTGACAGCTTGGACGATATTGAGTGGACAGCTGTGCTGAACGAGGCCAGCGCTGGCAAGGCCAAATATTGACGGTGGGAATATGTTTTCTTAGTCTCGTTTGTCCCAGATGGATCGGAGTGAACCTAGATGAGAGTCGGGAAATGGATATGGTGGAAAGGGATAGTGTACATATAGCTGTATATATATATATATATATATATATATATATCTTTGTTTCCCAGTTGCTCCAGTCAACTTTCAGACTTATGAAAGGATTGAATGGATGGTTCCACATCCAATCAGCCAAGATCCCGGAGTGGGGGAGTCTCAAGCCTCGTCATTTCCTACGGACAAAACAGTCCGGCTGTTCTCTACCGCTGCTTGCCTAATCCCGACATATACCTAACCGAGGCTGAAAAGGGGAAAGTTCCTCGAGTTTAAACGGAGCTCGCTGGAACTAGTGATTCTTGGTTGTTCGATGTTCCCAAACTGTAGACGTATTGGAAGCTGAGCGCAGCTGAGGCTTTACTTGGCACCTATCTGATCTGACACCACTTTGTAGGCGACATCCTGTTGGGGTTATGTAATAGTGTCTCTCCCAAAATTCTGAAAACTTGTGCCCCTTGGGTCTTGGTGTTCTTGATCTCTTGATATTTTGCAATTCCCCCCCTCTTCTCCTCGTCTTTGATTGACCATTTTCTATCTCCTTAAATTCTTGCTATTTTCCATCCACGCTCGTTTGTAAACCTCATCGACTCGGCCATCATGGTTACTGTCACTCGGGTGGCACAACTTCTCTTCTCCGCCCAGGCACTCGCGTCACTGGCTGCAGGTGACCCTATCTGTCGCATAGAACAAAGTCCCAGCCTATTCGAGAACCCATCGTTTGAGGACGGACTGGCGGGTTGGGAGGTCGCAAATGGTTATGTCACCTCGGGGGCTGCCTCGCATGGATCGAAGTACTAGTACGGTGTCGACCTGATTGCTGGTCTGAGTTGCCGGCTTGCTGACAGGCATGGCAGTGTGTCTTCCGGGTCGGAAAATACAGTAATCTCGCAAACGATCACGGGCTTGGATACGACGAAGAGATACACCATCGCAATCGACTTCCAGGGCGACCTCGATGTAGAGTCGCCAACCAGTCTCGAACGCTGCACAATAAACATGTTTGCTATCGACACGAGGCCGGTGACAGCCCTCTTTAATTCGCAGCAACGAACGATTAGCAAGGACCGGCAGAATTGGGAGACGCTCACAGGCTTAACAAGGCCGCCAACGTCGACCATGACATTCCGATTTCAAGCGACCTGCGCCGGGAAGTCGTCATGGCTGCAACTACGTTGGGATAACGTCACCTTTGCGGCACCGCCGGTCGAGATTTGCGAGTCCGACACTTCTACCGCCAGCCCGACGACCTCGTCGACCACATCCACGACCTCAGCAGCTGCCACTACGACGTCGGACAGCACCTCCCTATCCACCGACACGTCGACAACTCAGACCACTGTGCCATCTGTTACGACGTCGGACACCATCTCCATGCCTACTGACACATCGACGATTCCGACCACTGTACCGACTATCACGACATCAGATAGCACCTCCATATCTACTGACAGCGCCTCCCTGTCAATCTCCGGCACTGACTCGACGACTTCCACGACCCCGGTAACAACATCTTCTGCGACGACATCGGATAGCACCACTTCTTCCACATTGACGGCCTCTGGAAGCCAGACGTCCTCTTCCTTTTCCACCACCTCAGCCACGTCGTCAATTGACACCAATTCCATCTCAGCGACGTTAATTAGGGCATGTCGGCCGAGGAGCGTCTCCAAATAGGGATTTTTAAGATTATAAAGGTATTATACAGCATGTAAGGGACACGATAACACAGGTCCTTTGATTATTATAGTATATTTATTTTGGGTATTATGTATTTAGTACACCATTCGTATCAAATCAAACATAGATAATGGCTACGAAGTAAGACGAAGGAATATATACCCTGCAATGATGTGAGGAACAAGGCTTAGACGAGACACTCCCCATTCAGGACACAAAAAGGGGCCAGGAAAAGAAGAACGACAACACTTGTGCGTTCAATAATCGTCATCATGTGTCTAACAGAAAGCAGGGTGCAAAGGCCAGCAAAAATTGGTATTTGGTGCCATTGCCAGTGGTAATTGGTACCATAGGCTTAAGGCTACAACATTAAGATCCGAGATCTGCAGCGTTCCCCTTGACACTCTCTTCCAGGCTGACAAAACCAGTCCCATAGACCTCCGTCAATAATTCTTCAGCCCTCCGAATTGGCTCAACAACACTCAAATCCTCCCCATCGTCCGGCAAATCCTTCCACTCCCTGTTTGGATACAGCTTCCGGAGAATTTGGACGATCCCATCGAGGCTGACAGGCCCAGCCATCGCAAAGATGCGTTCTCGCTGCACCGCTGGGTGGCTCAAGGCGATGACATGGAGCTTTGCATCATCCTGCACATTGACATAGTGCTGCGGCGGAGCATTCTTTAGCGAATCATAGTCTGAGTCCCAAAGAGCCTTGACCCAGCGCGCTGATGTCGGGTATCCTTGGTTGGAAGAGCTGATCAAGGGGCCAATGTTGGCGTTGGGAAGGACTGAATTGCCAAAGTCAGCAAATCAACCGTGATGAGTTTGTTAAGAATCCATACTGAAGTTAACAACAAGCGACGGCTTGCTATTGTCAACCCACTCGGTGATTGCACGTTCGGCCGCGATTTTGCTAGCAGAGTAGACGGTATGCCGATGAGGATTGGGCTTCCAGGCGCCTTCGACCGCCTCTTCGTTGAAAGTATCGGCCTTGATTGTAAACACCTCGCCTGGCCTGGGCAGAGTTGCTGCGAACGAGGACGAGGTGTACACGAATCGTTTCATGTTGGGCTCTTTCGCCGACGCTTTCACTGCGTTGAGGGCACCGTCTACTGCTCTGGCTATCGCAAACTGAGGGTTAGTAGAGCCGGTCATGTCGTTTGCAACGTGAATAAAACCAGCGGCATCTAGTGAAGAAAAAATAAAGGTCAACAAGAGTATGTCTGAAACGTTACAGGTAGGGAATTATACCAGACGTGACTGCATCAAAGGCAGCCCCAACAGCCATGTCCGGCACTTCGACCAGCTCAAAGCTATCCGGGCCATACTTGTCCTTGAAGAACTTTTCCACCCACGCACTCCTCAGCACACTTCTTGTCGTCCCGCGAACCCTGTAGCCTGCGGCAAGAGTTTGGTCGGCGACATGGGAGCCGATGAAGCCGCTAACGCCAGAAATGACGATCAAGCTGCCAAAGGGGACGGCAGGGTCTTTGATGCCAAAGATGGTCATTGGAGGAATTGAAGGTGGTAATGTGCTTGAGATTGTGGAAGAAGGAGAAAGCATTGACTAGAACTCTGATCTAGAGAAGTTCGCATGGATGAAGAGTAGGCATAGGTCTATATAATGGACTTATTTGTACCTATTGACGCCATTGAAGAGACGAGTGTCGAAGCTCACTCTGGATCCATTCAGGCCGTGGGGCATAAGCCAGTTGCATAGTCCTGCACCAACCAGAATCAAGACCCTCACTCTTGGGTGGCAGATGACGCTTAACTAGTAGGTATGGAGAATAAGCCGGTTGCACGCGCATGACGTTAACTCAACTCGGATAACGTTCCCGTAGCTCCTCCTCAAGATGTGGAATAAGCCGGTTGCATAAATGCGGAGCCTGCCCTCTGCTGAGTCGTCTCAGAAACTTCATCTTGACCGATGGCTTCGAATGAGAGCACAACTTCAATCCAGCGAACCTCTCTCGAGCGCTTCCATACTCCACCAGACTTGTGGAATGACAGGGACGATTGGACGGGCGTGACGAGCACGGCCCAGAGGAAGAGATTACAGAATCGCCTGAACCAGAGAGCGTGGCGTGAGTCAATTTCTGACTCACAGTCTCAACGGAAGCCCGGCTAATGCGGACTTGAGAACAGGCAGAAGAGAAAAGCTGAACACGGCAAGGCCTCATGATGCCTTGCCGGCTTGTCAGTATCCCTACGCTCCGTCAGGCCCTAGCGAAAATGGCTTCACGGACAGTATGGAAGGCCTTTTGCTCGTGGTCAAAGCGGATGAGGCATGCCGTCTTCGAGTCTTGCTTCAGCAAGCTTACGAGCAGTACACTCTCAATTGCCCGAGACTCACGGCCTTGCCTCTTGTGACGAGAATCAACGTCCTCAACGCACTGGCACGCAATGCTGGCTACTTGAATATCCCTTCTGTGGGACTTTGCTGTGTCGATCTCATATCGCCATTCAATCTCTCCGGCCCCTCACTCCCGAACCACCCAAATCACTCGTCTTCAGAGTTTCCGAAAACCTTGCAGCCTACTAAACTCCAGAAGAAAATCATTCATCATCCTTGGATAGACTTATTGCCCTTCCCAGCGCTGCGGGACAATATGCTTCAGTTCATGGCTCTAGGGCTGCTAAATGATGATAGATTCTGCGACGATATCCTTGGCATGAGAGTGGATGAGTTGAGTACCAGTCCTGCTGTGATTGTATGGGGTGAGCCTTCGGATTGGAAGGCGTGGGAGATTAATGCTGCGTTTCTGCGCACCTGGGGTTTCTTGGTTAAGGGTTGTCCTGAGATTATAGAGGCGACGAACAACTGGAGATGCAGCAGGGGAGAAAGACGACTCGATTATACAGACTACCTAGGCACTTGAGAACCGAAATGAATATTTTTGTGATCAGTAGGCACCACAATAGTGCTTCTTCATCTTCCAGACGCTCATCATTTCCGTTCCATTGCCGAACTTGTCATGAGATCGATGAGGTTTGAAGTGTCCAACCCTTTCAAATGACCCATTGCCATCACCTGTTTTCTCTCCTTCCTCCTCAATCACACCGTGACCTCCTTCGACCAACAGGTCCCAGTGCACTCCCTTTAGTCCCCATGGCGGCCCAGGTGCATATAATGCTTTGTGGAGGGGGGATTCTAGACATACGAGAACGCCATTCGGGGCAAGCAACTCCTTGATACGGCAGGCCCATGACTCTCGCATCGCGGGGAGTATGTCACAGAGGAACTATAAAATTATCTTAGCCGTTAACCTATACTGGCAGTTCTTGGTGGACTTGCATTATAGTCGAAAATCAGGTCAAATTTCTGACCAGCTTCAGACTCCCAGTCTCTGGTGAAGAAATCACCAGTGACAATTTTGGCAGTGCCATTGCCGCATCTAGGGTTATAAGAACTCCCAAAATTGTAGGCAGATGGCTGTGCGAGTTGAGCGGCGGTGTAGCTCTCCGCAATCTCGCAACTCTCTCGGGAGACCTCAAGGCCGTACACCTCGAAACCGTGTAGAGCGAGCATTGCCACATCATAGCCCTTACCGCAACCCTAGACTTTAGTTAGCCATGGCGATTCGACAGAATAGGAAGTCCGTCAAGCACATACCGGCACTAGCACTCTCGGCCGAAAGCCGAATACCGGTCGAGGCACAATCGACGACCTGGATTCAAGCCAATCGATCAGCGCTGGCGAAGCCTTGCTACAATCCCACGCATCGCTGTGGTCGCTTTCCCGGAGTGCACACCATCCAGCCGCTTGGTCTTGGCGATCCCTGTTTCAATATTAATTAGCAGTATCCCAAATCGCATGTCCGGCAGTACTCACCGGAGAGAGAAGCGGGAGACAATGTTCATTGGCACAGTTGGCCAAGAATTCTGGTCTGCCATTGTTGTACAATTTTGGTGAAGTTGGATATGCCGCTGATGTTGTTGTTTTTAAGAAAGCAGAAACTTGGGAGGAAATCATGATACTAATATATACTGATGAGCGCAGATCTATGACATAACTGAACGATCCATATGACTCCTCGCCGCGGCCTAATAAGATAGAAGGTTTCCTATAAAAGGTTTCTGTTGGGTGTATCCGTTAAGTTGTCCATTCTCTACGTATGGTGCCCGTATGGGGTCTTATTATACGTGTCGCGTGCCGCATATGGCATGTGACTTAATAGTTTCCTAAGTAAGCTTCCAGGGTTAAAGGAAAATCGGTCGATTGTTATACTAGATAGTTCGCCGAGGGAAAATTTGTCACTAGAAGGTTTGAAAGGCTTCAAAGGTTAGATAAAAGTCTGACAACGCTAGATAATACCTACCACATTAGTTACTCTATAAATTTCCATAAAAACCAAGGCTAAAGAGTCATAAATTTATATATATAAAGATTGTTGAACCCGCAATTGGGTGATTGATGTGAATTGCATTGCTTCATTGATCTGACTGTCTTGCTTTCATCTGGTCTGACGATTTCCCCTCTTTTGAGGCATTCCGACCTAGGCTAGTCCCCTTTGAGGCTCCCTTAATCATGTGATTGGCCTAATCCAGCTCCAAGGCTCGGATGACAGAAACGCCCTGCTTGGGTCGGTTCAACAAAGATCTTAATACATAAACCGTATAATATTTAGAAAATATCCCAAGTAAAAATTAAGTATTTCTTCTAAAAATAGGGATATTCTATACAATTTAAGGCAACGCACTAGGAGGTGTTGTTAGACTTTTGGCGTCTTATGTTAGGTTCATCCTCATCGGGCTTCACTAATCTAAGAGGCATTCAAGCCTCCAGAAAGACCCTTCACTCATGCAAAAAGTCGACGCCCTGATTCTCTAGCAATAGAGGCTTCAACCGTCTTGGTGATCATTGAGATCACAGACAGGTCATGACGCCATTTATTCACTATCTCATCCCCGGCAACGCATAGGTAGCTAAGACAACCTGCTTATTCGATCTTGAGGCAAACCTTGCCCTGATGTTGGCCCGACCACTGATAGTGATATGCTTCCTTGAGCTGATCGAGAGAGAAGATCTTAGAGTCAACCACTGGCCGAAGCATCTCTGGGTTGGCCTCAACGGCACGGCACATGTCCTCCATCTGATCCCTACTCCCAACAAAGACACCTCGGACGGTGCAAATGTTCGCCAGGACATCGAGAAACCCTGGCTGAGCCTTGCCCGTGCCACCGACAAAACCAATGATGGTAATAACACCATCGATTTTGATGCAGTTCAGCGACTGTTGCATAGAGGCGGGACCTGCGACCTCGACGATGTGGTCAACACCTGCTCCGCCGGTGAGATCTTTGGCTTTGGCACCCCAGTTCGGGTCCTCTCGATAGTTGATGATGTGATCTGCTCCGAGCTTTTCAAGAAGCTTCGCCCTCTCACTTGAACTAGTTGTCGCAATGACCCTGGCTCCGACAGCCTTGGCGAACTGGAGAGCGAAAATGCTTACTCCCCCAGTGCCTTGGGTAAGTACCCACTGGCCGGGAAGGATCTGCTTGTCTAGGATGCCGAAAAGGGCGTTCCAGGCAGTCAGGCCAGCGCAGGTAAGCGTGGCAGCTTCGTGGAAGTCCAAGTTCGATGGCATCCTAACGAGGCCCTGCTCATTGAAAGCTCCGACAGAACGGAAGGTACCATCAGGGACGCCTCCAAGACCCGTTCTGACGCTGAAGTTGTCGAGGGAACCACCGAAATGGCCCTGGTTGAATAGTGTGACGACTTTGTCGCCAGGCTGGAAGCGGGTGACATTCTTGCCAACGGCAAGGACGGTTCCAGCGCCATCGGATCCAGGAATGACATCCGAGGTAACAGGGAAAGGGTATTTTCCAAGAGGAATAACCAGGTCACGATACTGTCGTCTCGTTAGGAATCAGAAAAGAGAATTTGCGTAGCGGGAGAACGAACGTTGAGAGATGCACCCTGGACTATCAAAATTGTTAACAGAAATGTCTACAAAGTATCATCCATCGTTTTGAAAACTTTAACACTTACTTTTGACCAGGACCTGACTATCTCCAAGTTCAGCCAAGGGTTCCTCGGAAAACTTCAAAGAATCAAAGCCATCTGTGCCGTCGATGGTGGTGACGAGCCACTGTCGGGAGGTTGTAGGGATGCCTTGTCCGTTCGACATTGTAAAAGAGCTGTTGTGTTTGTCGTTGTTGTTTGAGTGTGGTTGTAGGATGAAGGATGATGATGTCGAGTGAGTTCCAGTTCCTACCTTCGTGGACAATCTAGGTTATATGCCCGTTCTACTTCTAGGGAACTTGGGAGAGTTTGTAAGCAATGGCATCACCATATCATCTCACCCTTCCAAACAGGAAAGTGATAGGATCTCGGTTCCCGGGACCTTGGCGTAAGGTCTCTAATGCATTGCGGATCCGCTACCATGACGTTCCTATGTGTTCTGATGTGAATTTGAATGGGACCCTCCAGTGTAGTTTACGCCTAACAGTAGAACGTCTCAAAGCAAAAGCAGACATTTTTTTCGCCAGGACTTCTCCGGAGTGGCTTTCAACATCATCAGGCGAATTTTTGATTTGTAAACAGAGACTCCATATCACACTTGATTATGCCACGTTGGAGGGCACAATCGAGTGGAGCTCTATACTGCGGCGTGCAGTGATTGGGTCTACGGAGTACTCCTGGTCCGCAGCTACGGAGTACTCCGTACACTCTTTGGTTGGGGCATCGGATGTCGGTGCCGACATGGTTGGGCGGAAAACAAGGTCAGACATGCACGGAGTACTCCGTAGCCTAGGTACTCTAAGAAATACTCGCCTCGGGGACTTGCTTCTCATCCTTATGCCGGTGTTTTAGGTAATATCTCCGGCTCGCCTCGCCTGTGAACTCTGCTTACCGAGTAACCGCACCCCCTGTCAAGTTGAATCTGGTAGCACCGATCAGGTCCGCGCCAATCATTTTATAGTATATTCTGTGCAGCCGTAGTTGATTGGACTGGTTTCTAGGTCCTCCATTGTCCCTCTAAATGCGGGGGACACTCCTCTTGTTACATTGGAAATTGGGCTGCAAAGCTGCTACTTAAAGTAGCGCGCTATGTTTTTGGCATAAGTCAGCACCCCCCTTAACGGGTCACACCTCTGAAATGATCAACTGCTAACGGAGTACCGGTAGTTCAGCATCGATAGTCACGCACTTACTTATGGTGATGGCTTCTCCGGTAGTCATCGACTCAGGGAGACGATTGCTGCATTCATCACCAATCATTTCATGGCGATCAAGCCCGTTTCAAGCTCGCAAGTTATCATCACGGCTGGTGTCACTCTAGCACTCGAAGCTTGCGCCTTCACCCTTTGCAATGAAGGGGATGGCGTGTTACTCGGACGGCCATATTATGGAAGCTTCCCAGAGGATGTATCAGCTAGAGCTGGGCAAGTCCGTCTCTTTTGTACTCCGCCTGGAAGCGGAAGAAGCTAGCAACTTACACCATGCGAATCGAGCTAACGACCAACACAGCCCATAGGATAATTCTTCTCGGTGAGATCTTGGATAAGTTCCGGAGCGAGGGCACGCCGATATCGAGCGTCTTGTTCTGGGCATGAGCCCGGTTGATCTCGCGCCTCGTGGGCCCGAGCAATACCTGTTGCATGTAGCTGCTTGCGCTGAGTGAGATGCTGGCCACCAGGTTGAGCAAGAAGAGGGTAAATAAGTGTACGGTCTTGGCGACAATGTATCTCCCCTCCGAGAAGGTTATCTCGCCGTTACTAGAGATGTTCTTGGACGCTTGAATGACGAAATACAAAACGTTGAAACAGGTGGCGAGGACTGTGACTATGGTCGCGATCCTAGGACCACGCCGCCCCTTGCGGAAGAACTTGCGCATCGTTGCTCTTGTTGACGTATTTGCAAAGGGGATCTCAGTTCATCACAGGAAAAAAAAAAGATTTCAGGCCGCAGAGCCTCTTTTAAGCCCCAGATTTCCTGCAGCCGACATTGGGGCATCACCCATCCACCTTCAGCACGATGGGGAGCCCCTAAGTCTGCTCCATCAGTGAGGCCACGAAGTCCAGGTAAAAGCTCAGGTTTTTGGACTCAGAAGCAGTTACAAAGATCGAACCGGAAGGAAAAGTTTACTCTGCTGGTAGGTCTGGCAAAAAACCACCGAGAAATAAACCGCTTGATCTATCGCATCAGACAGCTGAATAGGAGGCATTCAGTTGTTTCGCGACGCTCTCGGAGCTTGTCTCTTCCGGACGCCACCCTCTCCCATTGACGTGTAGATGCCTGATATAATGGCAAATGTCAGGCATCGACTTGCACCGGGTTGGGCAATTGGTTCCTGGCCTCGCTTGGGGATATTTGCTACGGCACTTTGGTATTGGAGCAGGGGATGTCCCTGGCAGGCCGCGCGCGAAGTTGAATGTATTACAACTATTAGCACTCAATTCTCAGCTCTCCCGATGCTGTAAGGCACCACACTTTAGAAAGCCATGTAATTGATGGTTGTGGGCTCTACTGATCTGCATACTACTGGAGATCAAAGAAAACCTTGTTCCTGTCATTATTTGAGCCTATAAACAGCAGAGACACTTCATTCGAGGCTCCGGGGTAATTGGACCAATCCCAGGTGAAGCCCGAGTGCATACCCCCAGTCGCTTTCCGGAGGCGGGCTCGCAGCACCTCTCCGAAGCTCACCGCCTCGATCATTCAGGCGAGCCTCAAATATTACTCTTTCTCGTGATATGTAATAGCCGTCTTCTGTCACTCCATGACTTGAATGCTCACACGGAGTGCAATCAGGACACATCAAGACAGCAGATGATAGACAATCTTCCAGCCACGCTCACGAGCTGAAATCAGCTCGCAGCGTCGATGCACCAACTGGAGGCAAGCGAACCAATCGAATCCGCCCCCCAATTGAGGCCTCTTGGACCGAGCTGAACACCCTGGCTGCATGTGAGTGAAATTCAAACCCAATAGGAGATGCTTCTACCAGCCTCCCCTAGCCAAGTGGAGGCTAGATCGCTGCGGGCCGCAGTTCGCTAAATCTCAGCCCTATGAACGAGGCAGATTGGCAGATTTTCCCCGCCAAGAGTTAAGCATAAGAGGACCGCCTGCGCTTGACTCAACTGCACTTTTCTTCCGCAGGGAACCCCCGAGTTTGAAGAGGCACCCCCTATTGCGACACTATCAGTGAAGCACCGCCCGATATTGTACGTCCAAGGCTCACACAACCGCTCCCTCTGGCCTCTCCTTCAGACCGGCATCAGGTTGCGACATATTTTGCCTCCACCATCACTCTGTACCGGCCATCCTCCACTATGGCCAGCCCTGCCCCCAAAATGGGCGCCTTCGAGCGCGGTCAACGATTCACAGGCATGACAAAACAAGCCCAACAATGCTACGATCAGTTTAAGAAGTACGCCGAGGCCAGCGAGGAGAGCGCGAAGAAGCTGTTCCAGGCTGTGAAGACCATCGCCGAAGCGCAGGACACGACTTGGGACTCAGTCCTCGGCTTATCCGGCGAGTTCGACCTGATGATCTTCGACGGCGGCTTCCAATACTACGGCCCCTCTAGCGTCGGAAAGCACCTCTCCTACACACAATGGTTCTTCCTCGCCTCGCTCGTGGGCCTCGGAAACTCCTCCCCCGGCGCCTCATCCCTCCTCTATTACGCCGGCAGCATGCTCGGCTTAGAAAACGACAGCTACCCGTTCTACATGCGGATGCGAGCCGCGGGCTTCTTCCGTCTTGCGCGGAAGTCCGAGCCGGGCACGTTCACCAGAGGCCTTCCGTGGGGGGGGATCAGCCGCTCTCTGCACCGTGATGACAATGGCCCCGCGCATCTCAACCGGAGTACTCTTATTTCGCTTGGGTGGACGCTGTTTGATGGCGAGTTGACGTATGAGGATGATCCGAGGATGATTCGTGACATGGCGCCGCTGAGGTTGAATGCGTGTGCGTATGCGACTTTGACGAGGAGTATTGCGGATGGGATGGCGATGCTTGCGGTGAAGGCTGAGAAAGCTGCAAAGGATCCCGTGAAGGCGAAGGCGTTTGACATTCCTAGCGAGTTTAGCGCTGTTGCGCAGTCGCTGGTTGGGGCGCTAAAGAGGGTTCCAGAGGAGGTTTTCGAGAGGGTTGGCGACTACGACAGGATCTACCAGAAGAAATACACGGGCGAAGACCCGGACATGAGCGGCTTCACCTTCGAACTAACCAAAGCCCCAAGCCCCAACATCTTCCGCCTCGACATCTGCTCCGACATCGTCATCAACTCCCTCCAAGCCGAAACCTCGCTGTACGACGGGACCTACTTCGGCAGCTACGGCGGAACGAAAGAGCAATTCTTCCTGGACGAGGACGAGCACATCACGAAGGCGACGTGGAACACCGGCAGGTTGTACACGGAGGGGGAGAAGCCGATTGTGTTCAACTTGGTGATTACTACGACGAAGAGGACGTTGGGGCCGTTTGGCAAGGGCGGGACGAGGGTGATGCAGGATGAGGAGGAGCAGATGTTTGAGGTGCCGGCGGGGATGAAGGTGTGTGGGATCGTGGATGGGAGTGCGGAGTGGATTGAGCATCGGGGGGACGCTGTGATGGAGTCGTGGACGTATTTTAGTGATTTGCGGTTTGTTGTTGGGTTAGCTGAGTGAGGTTTGTGGGGGAGAGGAGATATGATGTTTGAGGGCTTGGTTTCGTAGGTGGAGAGTCAGGCTTGGATGTTTACCCAACACTCCCGATCCGGGATCCGGGGTAACTTGACCGCATGGGGGGGTTGAAAAGGGAGAAGATTGATTTCTCAGCGAGCCATCGGGTCATTTGTATACCCAGCACTTTTACAAGTACTAGTCCATGGGGTTTCTGGGGTTGATCGAATTTCCAAGCAACATAAGTTTCGGGGATGCTTCCGAGGGCTGGCTCTCCCTTCATATAGTACGTAATGAATAGAGGCAACTGGTTTTTAAATCTAAGCGCCCGATCTCATCCATGGCTTTAGTCGCGGATGCTCTCTATCAGTGGTCTCTAGATAGTCGTTTCATGCAGTGTACTTTCGGCTCGTACTTCCGATACCCTCTCTCCTCCCCGCCATCGACAACCTAGAATCCACTGATACGTGAGATTTTGAGGATACGAGGGGGGCAACTTGCAGTGAATTTGAGTGGTCGGGCCCTTCACACACACGAGACCAATCGGCCAGTTCTCATCGGGTTCACCAGCTGAACCCGTGGAAGAAGCTGGCGGCTCCTATTATTATGTAGAGTCAGTTTTCTTCCGGAGGCTATATATATCCTCGCCCCTCCTTCCCCCGACTTCTATCTTGCCTTGCTCCAGCGTGCTACTGCTACGTTTCTAATCCTTTCCCACCTTGTCTCTAACCTGTGCAATCCTCTCTCGACATTACGAATATGGCCTCGACAGAGCAACGCATCTTTCGCGGCACCCCCTATGTCACTGGCGCCGTCTCAGCCACGCTGTTGGCAGCTGATCTCGAACTCAGTTTTTGGGGCGGCGTTGATCCAAGAACCGGCGAGGTCATCGATCGCTTCCACCCGTTGAGCGGTCGTTTTCTGAAAGATACCATTCTTGCGATACCTGGAGGCAGAGGATCATGCGGCGGCAGCGTCATCATGATGGAGCTGATTCTCAATGGCTTGGGGCCCAAGGCACTCATCTTCGAGCGTCGAGAGGAGATCATCACTCTGGGCGTTATGGTTGCCGAAGAATTATTTGACCAAACCGCCGCCGTCGTTACGCTGAGCCCAGAGGACTTTCGTCAACTTCTGGGCTGGGATGGGAAGACCGTTCACGTCCAGGGCCAGCAGGTCTCGGATTGCCCCTTGAAGGCCAACACTACTAAAGGAGATGCGAAACCTGCTACCGACATCAGTAAATTCAACGTCCAACTTACCGATGCCGACCGAGCGATGCTGGACGGCGCAAATGGAGAAGCAGCTAGGATCTCGCTGAAAATCATTGTTCGAATGGCCGACATGATGGGAGCCCGAGAGCTGATGGATATCAGCCAAGCCCATGCAGATGGCGCCTGGTATGGCCCCGGTTCGGTCGCCTTTGGACAAAGACTCCGTGACTGGGGCGGCAAATTCCAGGTTCCTACTACTATTAACTCTCTGAACGTTGACCAGAAACGTTGGCGGGCTCTCGGAGTCAACTCAGAGCTTGGATCGGCCAGTGATGAGTTGGCCAAGGCGTTTGTCGACATGGGTGGCAAGATTTCATTCACCTGCGCCCCCTATCTACTTGATACCGCTCCCAAACTCGGTGATCCAATCGCTTGGGGAGAGTCCAACGCCGTTATCTATGCAAACAGTGTGCTTGGTGCGAGGACACTAAAGAACCCCAATATGTTTGAGGCTCTGATTGCCTTGACCGGCCGCGCACCAAAGGCAGGGGCGTATGTGGACGAGAATCGCCTTGCCTCTACCTGGCTGAGAGTAACACCGCCCGAAGGGGCCGACGACTCATTTTGGCCCGTCTTGGGCTACGCTCTCGGCGCCATTGCAAACACTCGCATTCCGGTCATCACTGGGCTGGAACATCTGAAGCCCAACAAAGACGACTTCAAGGCGTTCTCTGCGGCATTTGCCACATCTTCTAGTGCTCCTTTGTTCCACATGGTCAATTTGACTCCTGAGGCTCCTACGCTTGAGACCGTGTGCCCCAAGGGGGTGGCCCCCGAAGCTATTGATGTAGACTGGAAGGATCTAGATGCTATCTGGGACGAGTTCAACCATGGCTCTGAGCCACGAGACATCGACCTCATCTCGTTTGGCAACCCCCACTTCTCCTTCCAGGAGATCAAAGAGGTGTCGAAGCTGTGCCAAGGAAAGACCAAGAAAGATGATGTCGCCGTGATAGTCACCTGTGGTCGCGCCCAGTATGGTCTTGCCTCACAGGCGGGTTATGTCGGGGAGCTGGAGAAGTTCGGGGTCCAGTTTCTCCAGGACACTTGCTGGTGCTCTATCGAGGAACCGGTCATTCCGAAGAAGACTCGGACAATCATGACCAACTCTGGCAAGTATATTCACTATGGGCCTGGATTGACGGGTAGGCAATTTGCTTTTGGAAATTTGGAGATGTGTGTAGATGCTGCGTGTACTGGGAGGACCACTGGGAATCCGCCTTTGTGATTGCTGAAGGCTAGATCCAGCTAGAGGATAGATAGTACCAAAAAGAGGTTGTATATAGTAAGTTACTTGTCTGCAATAATTGCCGGCTCAGTTATAATGGAGCCGATTTGTCTCCAAGTGTAAATCATGTGGCTAGGGTTATTCCTTGAGCGAACAATATGGGTTGTAGCGGTCTTGGCCTAGTTGAGGTCCATGCCATAGTGGTGCTCTACGTTACTAGCAGCAGACAATTTAACAAGAATATCTTATCTCGAGAACGGAGTAGTTGATTCCCACATAAACCAATAGTCCAGGTCTCGACCCGCCATGCGTTTCTCTTTCTTTTTTTCATGGTCTTATTCCCCACCCCCTTCTAGACGGAAACGCCCCGAAGATAAAGAGTGACAGGATCCCATTCAACAGATTCCTCCTTCTAGACTTAATGAAGCCTAGTTTTTTGAACAAGGGGGAAACATCACAACCCCTGTTTGCCCATCCACAACTTCCCCAAAGTGGGATGAGCAAGACTGAAGAGCAAAGTCGCCGCGATATCTATCCACTGCTAGCTATCCTAGAATAGGTCTTGGTGGCGTTAACGCCAAAGGTCTCGCCATTCCCTCGTTCCTCTCGATTTACTCTCTCTTCTTGCATCCTCTCTCTCCTTATCTGTTCACTCCTCTTCTTTCGCTTTGCTCGGCTTACGCTCCTTAGGTACCACCAACTTCATCACGCCCGTTCATCATGGTTGCTTTCACCTGGACAACACGTCTCCTCTTCTCGGCCCAAGGTCTCCTATTTGCCACATGGAACCCAGCCCTAACTTGCTGAAGAACCCGTCTTTTGAGGATAAACTGTCGCAGCGGGATGCCGTGGGTGGCTCCATTACGTCGGGGGCCGCTAGCGACGGAGCAAAGTACCTGTAAGAATCTGGCCGGACCCGAGTCGCCCAAGATCAGCTCTCTGACAAAGATGATAGTGTGTTCGGCGGATCGGCAAATCCATTGATAGCCACGCAAGCAGTCGTAGATACGACTAAGCAACACACCGTCGCGATCGACTTCAAAATGTAGATTGGTTCGGAAGCGCCTCAGAGTTCTAGGGATTTGCAAACTCGGTATTTTTACCACTACTCAATGGGGCATGGTCAACCTCGCTGTAGTCGACCGATCCATCACCAAGGACCCGAAGGGCTTGGAAACACTCTCGGTTCCATGGACGCCCCCTTTATCCATGATCATCTTCCAATTTTCAGCACAATGCCCTGAGGTATGAAGCCCTTGCTCATCGCTCCCTCTGGACTCGAAAACGGCGTTCCAATTCTCCCACCAGCGCGTCTATTTGGCCGCGAGTGGCTTTCTTGTGTTGCTCTAGGCGCCCTGCGACATGGACTCTTCCTCGCCAAATCGACGTTTCTGTCTAGAGTTTCGATTCATTTTCCCTTCGCATTAGATCCCACACTACAGGGAATAATTGGCGACCATTACTTGGAAGATAAACCCAGTTATCTGAGAAGAAAGCGCACAATTGACCCAGCGGCTATATAGGCGCGCTGGTTACACGAGCGGAAGTTGAGGTTACACGATTTCAGTGTTGGGGTTACACAATTGCCATGTCTCGGTCGCACAAACCAAACTCGGGTTACACAAGTGCAGAGTTTCTGTTACACAAGTCCAGGTGTCGTTACACAATTCCAGGGTTCAGGTTACACAATTGCAGAGTGTCGGTTGCACAAGCCAGGGTTCAGGTTACACGAAACAAGCCTTGGGGTTACACAGATTTCAATGTCTCGGCCCCTCTGGTTACACGAAACCAGGGTTGGGGTTACACAAGTTTTGAAGTCTCGGGCCTCCTTGGTTACACAAATACAAGCAACAGCAACTGTGCCGCAGTGCGGGAAGCGAGAAGCGCGGCATTCCGAGGCAGTTGAGTGCTCTGCAATAAGTTGAGTCGCTTGAATCTATACAACATAACTCGCATTGAAAGATAACTCTTTCTAGTCAATTTGATCCTTCATCGCTCATCATCACCAGTCCGTCGTGCCTCCCACTCATCCCGTAGTTGTCATGACAAGCAAGCCCGCAGTGCCTCATAAACCAACGCGCTCACGCCAGAGTCTCCAGGGCTTAGCCCTGGCTCTCACCGTCGACATGACGAGCTCATATGCAGCATCGTCCTTGGCTCCGGTCCCCTCCTCTGGAAGATCCTTGCAATCAGCGTCGTCTCCGAGATGTTCTATGTACCCATTGGATCCGCCGCTACAGCCAATGTCATATTCGATATACTGCATCCTGTACTCTCGAGCCAAGGAGAAGCCGACGCCGTGCAAATACCTGTCCGGCGAATCTTCTGTACCAATCTCGAAGCCGCTCTCGTTGATGTACTCAGGGCAGGCAAAGTTCCGGTGCACGTTGTAGGAAAATCGATGCTCCACCTCGGCTTCACCGACATGTTGGAAATCCTCGTGGTACTGATGATAATCCGCGTCCACCCACCCCGGCCCGTCCCATATCCCACTACCGTTTCGAAAGACCTTGAGTCCTTTCATAGATTTTGCCCAATGAGAAAGAATGTGATGCCATCTTATGGTGTTCTTGTACTCCCGAATGCCACGGGGCCTCAGGATGGCCTCGATAGTAGGGTAACCGGGATCCGGGCTGTTGTCGAAATTCATCTGACGAGCCTGGTACAAGATAGGGCAGTCATCGAGATACAATTCTTCCAGCCCCCCGCTTCCGTTCTTCAGGCCTACGTTGGAGAACCAGTCGATCTGCCACTCGTGACTAAAGACATAGTTCCCTAACGCAAGGACCTTGAGCTGGGGAAGCGGTGCGCTCGTACCGAGAGTGCGAAAGTCCATTTTTGGAAACCAGCCCCAGTACTCCCGATAGAATAGAGATAAAACCCGTAGGTTTTCAGAGATAGTCGGGGATAGCCACGAAGATGGCAGGTCAGAGAAAAAGTCGCTTCTCTCTTGAAGAGCGACCGGATGTTCACCGAAACCACCCCTCGCCTCCGTGGCGATGAACACCTTGAAATCAACGAGGCTGGGCAGTGAAATGACCTTCTTGAAGGCCTCTGAATCAACAATTCTGAGGTCATGGTAGGCGGCGAGGTTGGAAATCGTGAGCTCCCTGAGAGGGATGATGCGGTTTGGGGGGATGATGTCTTCGTTATCGCCGTCTTCATCGTACTCGTACTGATCGTTTTCCATCTCTTCGTCTATCTCCCTCTGTTTGTCCGCATCCCACATGCCCGCGATGCAGTGAAAAACGGTGTCGAGCAGTGCGTATCGAAATCCCCATGTCTCTTCGATCTCGGTACCAAACCGATTGTCCTCACCGCACCACTCTGTGAATCTTATGTGAAGAGACGTTAGGTTTCCGAAGAAGCGGATGTAAGGCATAGACTCCCAAAAGAGGGTTGGGAATGGGTAATTTTGGTTGCGATGGTATTCGAAGTCAAAGGAGTATCCCCCATCATCCGTCACGTATTCAATGTGAGTCTCCGTTCCAATCCAGGTGTCGATCGTGAGCTCCCGGACCAAGTCGCGGAGTTTTGGTGATTTGGCGATGTTGGTGAATCCACGTCCTTCATGAGAGGCTTCTAAGCGGATACTCCTGAAGACCCAAGGCACAGCGATGTCGTCAAAGGCGGAGCAGACCAGTCTCAATTGACACAGGGAGTGCACTGGCAGGTAGGGGCAGATTTGGTACCAAATTTCGGGTATCAACGGTGGTTTACTATAGGTGGAATAGGGGAATGGTGATTCTATAGTGAAGAGTGAAGAGTGCATGACTGAAGACTGGCGATGAAAGAATGACAAACTTGCTGAGCTGGATGAAGAGTCGCGTCTCTGTCATCCGTGTTTCGAGAGTTTTTAAGGATGAGGTTTTTGCGGGAGGATAGAAGATGACAGCAGGCAGCAGGCCACTTATGGCTAGGCTGTTAGGCGGACGGAGGCCGCCAAGGGGACAGGCAAACAGGGATGTATCCTGTAGATATGTAAGACGACAATGCTGACCACTCTCCACTGCGACCAGTGCTCCGTACGCCGTCGGACTTCGAGATACGAATCAATGAGTTATTCGATAACCGAGAAGTAAGCCTTTCTTGCCTTGTACTCGCCTAATGAATATACCAGAATCCGCAAACTCCATCCACCCTCCGTCAAGTAGCCACTCCGTCACTCACAGCCTTCGTTACGTGCCAATCCAGCAAATCCCGAGTAGCGATGGCATCTTCAAGACTATCATGACCCTTTCCCTTAACCTGGATCGTCCTGTTGAGCCGCTGCATCGCGAGATTCTTCAATGACAGCTTCGTGGTCTGGCCGGACGCCGTCATCGCCTTGTCCTCAATGATCTGGGTGTCAATCACCCTGGTGTGTATCCATCGCAAAGAACCCAGGTCCGAGTTCGTCGAGTGGCCGATGACGATCGTGTCAGGTCCTACGTACTGCCAGGCCCGCCTCCTCGCACTCTTAGTTCCGAAGAGGCACGTCCTAGAGCGCCGAGCAGCGTACATCGAGCTTCCTGTCACCCCCGAGAATCGCGTGTTGAAATGCTGCATCTTGACGTCGGGCCAGACGAGCTGATCGATGAGGATCTCGCTAGAAAAGTAGTCGATCATGGTCATTCGGATGAGCTCCGATTCACCGAATTCGCTGACCCCCATCTCGCAGTCAATCACCACTGCTTTGCGCAAGTCTGGCGAGGTCTGTGCATGAGGAGTTACGTGGAACTGATACAGACTGGAGAGTTCTTTGGGGGTAAATTGCATAGCGACATGAGCGTCTTCTCCCTTGCATGGAGGTTCCGAGACATGCTTGCTACAGCAGGACCATCGCTATCAAGATCGGTCAGGACAATCCAACAAAGAAGGGCTCGGTGCGATTTCGTATTGCCTTGCCTTTTGAACCACTGTTCCATCGTGAAACTTGCAAATTTCCTTGGGTTTCTTTGACTCTTGCAGAGAAACTTGCTCCATGCCTTGGTTGATGGCCTGAACCTCTACTTCGGGAGACGTCGCGGATTCGTTTTTTGTCGAGTTCTTCTTCTGCTTGGAATCATCGGTAGACGGGGCTTTGGGCGGCCTTCGTGTACGAGCCTTGACGCCTAGAATTCTCAGTCAGATTCTGAAAGGATGCATCGACGACGCCTCTCTGCCTGTCACTTACGTTTTCGACATCGGCCGCATCGTCGTTTCTCGAGGAGTTCGGACTCGGAAAGTGGTCGAAGGACATAACCGCGTGGCTTGAGATCGTCTGGCATGTGCACGAAGCTGTCCAGAGACTGCACGTAGTCCTTCATTGTTGTGAGTGTGTTGTTGATGGGCTTGTGTGATGGCTCATGTGTGGGTGTTTGCGTATGTCTGTGCGTGTTGTTTTTGTTTTGTTTTGTTTTGTTTTGGTTTTTTTTTTTTCGGTTTTTTCTTTCTGGAGAATGCCTTTTTATCAATACCAGCAATAGAATGATCGTTCTTTGTTGGCAGCGCTTGCTACGATTCAAATTCAGCCCACGAGCAGGCGAAACACACATGCAGGCAGCAGCTGCGCCCAGGTTGAACAGAAGAGATGCACTTTCCTCTTGAAATGACGAATTATTGACGGAAACTTGTCTACCGACTCTTGCCATTACTTCATATTTCCCCTTTGTTTACCAATGAGCATTCAGAGACGGTTTCACACAGTTCACACGGGTTGGCTTCATGCGGGAGGCCGACCACGACAACACGAATTCATCCAGTTTGAGGCGTTCACTTACTCTTTTCTTGTGCCGTGTCAGACCAAATACGATGTAGGGATTGGTTTATAAAATCCCGCAGTTGCATCATGACCATGGCTTGGCCGAACTCCCGCATCACCATGACAGGATCATCCCCAGCCTGCCTAACGGGAGAGTTGAAAGCACAAATCAAGAGCAAGAAACCAGCCGACTGATCACCGAAGTCTCACTTAATGAACACATGACAAGGAATTTCAAAAATAACGAATCTTAAGTACCATATGCTAAAATCTCAGCTTGTTCTAGTCTATACCCGTGACGTCTTAGGCCTCTTAGCCCTGGGCCTCTTTGTCTGACCCGTTAATAGCAGACAATAAAAATCTCAATTTCGTACATGTTCCTTGACCTCCTTTTTCCATGCACACCGTACCCCGACAGAATGAAACTAGTCTTTGGTCTCCATCTCATCTAGACCTTCCAAAATGCCTTCCAGCGCATCCCGCATTGGGGCTGGCCACACCTCCGGGTCGAGGAGGTCTTCGTGAGTTTTGTTAGAGCTCGAGTTGGCTTCTCCCAACACCCGGGGTTGGTCACTCACAGTTTCGACTCCAGGCAACGGCAGCTTTCGGAGAGGACGTGGCTTGTCAACAACGTTCTCGTCAGTCGACTTGCCCTTGGCAGCAGCCTTAGGAGCCTTTTCTGGGGCATCTAGGCGAGGGTCCCTCTGTGCCCTGTCCCGAGGTGCCGCAATCTTGTCAGTCGATACGTCCCTGCCACGAACCGTGTCAATCTTGTAAACTAGGAAGCCAGAGAAGACTGGGCGGGTCCCAGTGGTCACATTCATAGGGTCCTTCTGTGCATTCTCCCAAGGTACCGGAAGCTCTTTAGACGACTTTTCCTTGGCGGCAGCCTTGGGAACCTTGTATGGGCCAGAGAAAGGTAGGCGAGGGTCCCTCTGTGCGTTCTCCCGAGGTGCCGCAATCTTGTCTTGGTTCGACTTCCTGGGTGCTTCCGTCTCCTTCATCAAGTTTTTCGGAGCACCCATGGACACCCGAGAATGCTCCTCCGCGGGAAAATCATCCTGCTTCCCATTGCAGCACTCCTCGCTGACCTGGTCGTTGTCGAAAGGTTCCTTGCCATGTAAGGCATCGGCATGAGCATTCAGCTCGGCAAACCACCCAGCGTTTTCCTCGTCGCACTTGGCGACATTCGCCTGCACACTCTGAGGGACTTCGTCAGACATGATGTTTGTCGAGTTTGAGATGTGAAGGTTCTGAAAAAAAAAGTGATCTGGTGGTGAGATGCGAAATTCTGAGATGAGTAGTGTGTGTGTGTGTGTGTGTGGATATTGAAGGTGTTGAGAGAGAAACGGTAAAGGAAGGGGATTATTATAGGCAGCATTTGCCAAGACTAAACAAGACAGTTGTAGGGCTATAAGAATGAACTTTCAGATGAAAGCAATTGTGTTTGGCGTTGTTCTGAACTTGGGGACATTGTTCGAGAATAGAGACAGCTTGTCTCATCAAAGAGGAATAAAACTACCCACTGAATGGTGATTGGTTGTTCTACCAACAGTGCGTGTTCGAGCTTTCTCCAACACTCTTCTAGATTCTTTCTCTTTGTTCCGCAAGGTGCTTGTAACACACGCCACCTTCAGAAATGGATGACTGTATCACAATAATTTTAGAACAGGCCATATCAAGGGTTAGGTGTGAAATATTTTACGATTATTTATATAGATTTAGTTTCTTTTACCACTTACAATAGTGTGAGTGGGCGAACTAGGGGTTTCGAGAGTAACGTGCAATATGTTACTGACTAGCATGAGGGGAGATGGTGCTGACAGCCTAGGGCAACTCGTTCAATGGTCCTTATCCAGTGAATAACTGGTTAGTAGTTGCACCATTAGAAAGTCACTGGCAGATCCACGACTCCGACATCTCCGCTCAGAGGAGTAAAGTTGACCTTCTCAAGGGGTACTGCCACCTTGAGCTCAGGGAACTTCTTGAACAGCGTGGCTAGAGGAGGCATTAACTTGACTGTGTCAATACGAGGTTCAAGCTCCAAAGACTTACAAAATACGGTTGACAACTCTGCCTTTGCGAGATGTTCAGCGATGCATCGATGGTCACCGAATCCATAACCGAGAGGATCTTCAGTCGGCCACTTTCGGTTCATGTTGAACTCATCCGGGTTTTCAAAAATCTCGCCATCTCGATTGGCGGACTGATTCGAGGCAATGATTCCCTCGTTTGCCTTGATGAGCTGGTTCGGGTTAGCCACCCTGGCCTCGGAGCCGTGGTAACTGCGAGCTTACCTTTCCACCGATCTCAACGTCAACCTTGGCTGTGCGCTTCATCGCTAGTGCGGATGCAGTATGATAGCGGCAGAGTTCTTCGACGAACTGGGGGGCAAGCGATGGGTTTGCCTTCAATTGGGCTAGTTGTTCGGGGTGTTGGAAGAGTGTCACAACTCCCTACAACTCATTAGATTTTGATACCTAGTTCTGAGGAGAATTTACATACCAAGGCGATCATGTTGACCATGGTCGCATTTCCAGCAACGAGCAGGAGAAAGGCAATCTGCACGGCGTCGGACTTTTCGATGTTGCCAGGCTTGACTTGCTCGGTGCATAGCTTGCTGATGAGGTCATCTTTGGGTTCCTTGAGTCGCTTGTCGACTAAACCAGCGAGGTAGTCGAGGAGCTCCCTATCGGTAGGTTAGCAAAAAGGAAAAAGAAAACTACTCAAATCTCTTCACAAAACTGACTTGTTAGCTGCGGACGCCTCTCGTGCTGTGGAGCTTCCGTTTGTCCTGATGGCATTTTGTTGGGTGAGATACTCGAGGTCATGGAATGGGACTCCAAGGATGGTATAGATAATCTTGGGAAGACATGGTCAGTGTTGTCATCGACGCCTCGATGGGGCTGGGGGCGTACGTATGATGGTACTGGGAGTGCAAATTCGTTCACAAGATCAACTGGGCCGTTGGCGCAGCCTTTCTTCTCCATGGCATCCAGGAGATCATCAACGGTCTTTTGGATGTACGGCTGTAGTGTCTTGACATGCTCAGGGGTGAAAAGAGGCTCCACCATTTTCCTGCAAGAGATGTCAGTACCAGGACTGCAGTGGCCCGAGACAAGTTACCTCTGGTTCATGTGATCTGGTGCATCCATATCAACAAAGGTTGGTTTCGCCTTGGCAGCCTGTTTTCCACCTGCACTCAACTCTGGAAAGCCAGGGCGTGTCCGAACCTGCGATCATCACTTGTCAGCAAAGCTCAACCATTTTTTTAGATGCATACCTTTGAGAGTCTTTCGTCGGTTGCAACAAAGGTGACATCCTTGTACTTGGTCACCAACCAAGCAAGACTTCCATCAAAGAGCTTGACCTTGGAGACTGGATCCGTAGCCCGCAGTCGAGCAAACTCGGCCGGAGGCTCCATACCAGAAGCCCGCTGGAATGGGAAACTTGGAGGATCTGACGCCATTGAGGTAGCTGTTCGTATGAATTGCCGTGTTGGTGGACTGCGGAGCAGCACTCGGGCAGAGAGGAGCTTTGAAGGGACGGGCCGCATGGTTTTGGGGATCGATGGAGATGATTGATCAGAGAGAGTATGGGAAGACGATCTACTCTAAAGCCTTTTCTGGGAAATCTTATACTCTGTTTCACTCACTTCAACGAAAATCATGAGACCATGTTGGATTTCAAATCAATTAGCCCACTCCATTAACTCCTCACAAGGTTGTCTCCGACCAGCACGGTCAGCAATCCCAGGGGAGAGTTTCAAATATCAGTGTGCCGAGTCGCCTGATATCTTGCAGCCAAGGTTCCCGCCATGTGCGTCAACGTCATGGTGATACAGCATACAGTAAGACTTACGGGGTGGCACAACGCTGGCTTGACCCGAGATCTCCGTACGAGGACCACAAATTTTGACTTGTAACGTTCCGAGCCGTTGAAAATTCCCGATGGCTTGAACTAAACGCTTTTCCGTAATAGGATCGTCGTCATTCGTTGCTCAATGGCTGCTCCTCGTTGGTCCAACCCCCATGCACGACGGGTTGTCCGGGCCGCGATGCTCCGTGGAGATATCTCAACTGCCGGGACGTTTCCGTGGAGATGCGCAAATCTGCCGCCTAGACGCGTGGTATAAATGATCTGATTCCATGATATGATTCCAAATGGGGTTCCACTTGATCAGGATACTTCTTCGAATGCATCAATGAACCAGTGGAAGCTCCTGATCGTAACTCCTGGTCAAGCCACTTCGGAGCTTTGTCTCTCGGGCTGAGATGTTGTCTCAGTGTATTTCTCCTTCAACCCCCCCTGCACGAGTCCGAGATTTCTGGATCTTACATGGTGGTATCGAGTAACTCGGCTACATTTGTTCCGATGTGAATGTTGAAGTGGAAACAATTTAAAGAACCAGGAGAAATACGACCAATACGAATCACGACCCTAGGCCTTTGCGACAAATCCGTCTTCCCGTCTATGTAAGACTAGTCTATCCACTCTCAATCGCCCTGCCCCGTAAAGTGCGGTCATTACTCGTACTTGTACCTTTCGATCATTCCTCATCAATCAGGCGCTCACCTAGCATGCACCTACTCGGCACTGGCAGAACCACAACGTCCCTCATCTCTATCCTACCCTCCTTGACTGTGGAATACCTCTTTCACCTGCCGTCCAGGAAAAGGATAACGAGAGTACGCCTCCACCTAAAGCCCCTGATACTCAACACAGTTGAGCTTGGCTGGTGGCCCGACGAATAGGCCGGTTCCCACAATCTTGCCCAGGTTATGGGGATTGTGCCTTGGAAAGCCCAGTCAGCTTCTTATACCAACTCCTCTACAAGGACTCAGCGAATATGTCTTTCTAAATTAACCACGTCCTGATGAGGTGAATAGAAAACACCGCCATCTATTGGACATGTCAGTCTCGGCTCCCATGTAGCTGCTCGGATCGGCAAAATCTACGCCCTATGATGATGGCCATGAGGAAAAACGAATGTATTTGAGTAAGTAGTAACGATCTTTAGGCCCCGCTGGTAGTATTTTATTCTATTCAGTGTCAACCTGGACCTTAGGCTTGGCTAGTTGATAGGAGAAACCTCCACCATGAAGTGCACCAAGTTCTTTGTCACTGGGAGCAACTTCGTGGCCTCAAGTCCATTTCAAGATCATTCAAATATACAGCAGACAGCTTTTCTCCTGAATCTTGGTTCCGATCGAAGTAGTATCATATACATGATGAGACTCTTGATCTGTATTGTGTCTACCCGACTCGCGACTAGTTCTTCGCCGTGCCGACAGTCCCGTAGGGCTGATGATTCCAAACAGTCTCACCACCGTCAGAAGACTTCTAGAATCAGAAGGTGCGGATGCCCTGCCATTGTATGATGGCTTAGACTTGGGTGGCCCGGGGTTAGAATGTTTCCCGGACTAGGACCCTGGGTCTAACCTGCTGGGGGCTACGGTGAGGAGCAGGGGCAACAGGACCGGGCACACAACTTCTAGGGCTCTATCACGCGTGTTTTGGTGGTAGGTACTAATTTACCAAGCGCGTATGCCCATCCCCTGGGCTGTCACTTCTGGTGTGACGTTCATGGTGTAACTTATAAGACATCATCCTGACCCGGTCAGCCCTGTGAGGACCGACATGCAAGCCTATCAACACCTCTAGGATTCACATTTACGTCTTCTTTTCTCAAACGTTTTATAATGACTCGCTTGGCGACTACATGCTGGAATCTTGCCCCGACGGCCCGTCAACTATCATTACAAGGGAGCAGGGCCACCATTTCCACTACTCTCCGAACAACACTATCGCGACAAGCCAGACCGGCTGCGACGATTGGGGCCCGTTCTTTCTCCTCAAAGTCACAAGCCAAAAATGAAGCGAACTATGCCCGCCTAGTTCCTGTGATCGCCGCTTTTGCCGGCATCGCTGCCGCCTATTATGTCTACCAACACCGTCCTGCGCCAGCGACAATGGCCTTAGCGCCGCCTAAATGCCACGCCTGTGTGGATGAGAGCCCTTCCAAAGAGGAGAGAGGTCTTGATTGTTGTTCAAAATCCGACGTAGGTCTCAGCTGTCTAAATCGACAAGCTTCTGGTAATCAAGTTAATCTGACATCGTCCAGTCCTCGATCCTTCTTGCCCCTGCAATAGGAGCAGACCCCAAACAAAAGGTCTTCGAGAGTGTTGACGGCGACGGAGAAGAACTATCAGAACTTCCCCAGGAGGACGCCATCCTCACAACCGCGCCTTATGTCCCGCCAGCCATCACAAGAAACCACCCAGCCCTCGTCAAAGTCCCACTAGTAACAACAACCAAGCTTGCACAGCTGACAAGCCAGTACAAATACGAACAGTGGACCTTCAACGGCACAGTCCCAGGGCCCTTTATCCGAGCCAGAGTCGGTGATGTTGTCGAGTTGAGCCTGACAAACAAAGACACGGCGGGCAATCCGCACAACATCGACTGTCACGCGTTCACGGGACCTGGCGGCGGCGCAGCTGTGACTACAGCAGAAGAGAATGAGACCAAGACCGCTCGCTTCAAGCTGCTCTACCCCGGACTTTATGTTTATCACTGTGCAGCGGCCCCGGTCCCTGTTCACATCGCCAACGGCATGTATGGGCTTATGTATGTCCAGCCGGCAAAAGAGGATCTCCCTCCTGTGGACAAGGAGTACTACGTCATGCAGAGCGAGTTCTACCATGAGCCACCAGAAGTTGATGAGGATGGGCGTCGATCCGACATTGTCGAGTTTTCTTATCCTAATGGACTGCGCGAGGAGCCTCAAGTTGTGGTGTTCAATGGTCGTGAGTCCTCCTTGACCAGGGACCAGCCTCTCAAGGCCAACGTTGGAGACAGTGTCCGAATCTTTTTCGGAAATGCTGGCCCCAACTTGACGAGTTCATTCCATGTCATCGGTTCCCACTTCAAGAATGTGTACCGGGACGGCGACGTTCTCAGCCCTCCGTCCAACGCTATTCAGACAGTTTCAGTTCCTTCTGGAGGCGCGACAATTGTTGATCTGAAGATGGCCGTCCCGGGGACATATACACTACTCGACCACTCCATTTTTCGCTTGGATAAAGGAGCTGTTGGCTTTCTTAATGTGTCTGGGCCGCAGAATCCATCAGTGTATCATAGTCCGCAACCGCCGAGGCCGTGTGTAGGATGCAAGCTGCACTCCTAATCAGATTGTCAAGATCCCTCGGGTTTGGTGTAAATAGTACTTGTCTTGACCATTTGGGGGACTCGATGCCATGGGTCAAGTCGAACAATACAGTACTAGTATGTTCAAGGGGGAGGGCTCAATCGACGGAAACGATGTGATGAACGTGTCCAAGGGCTTACTCAAGTCCTAAATGTGAGTCCCTTTCCGACAATCTTGTACATAGCCAGTCACTCGAGCTTGCTTCGATGAGAATAAAGAATAAAACATTTCGTATTGCTCAGACTACAGCCCGTCGTTATTATAACGACTCTCGTTTAGCGGGCCAGCATGTGGCAATGACTGGATCCGATGCGAAGGGTCCCGTAGTTACTTCTTGTTGCTGTTCCCCTCATCGTTGTCGTGTTGGACCATGGCGTCAAGGATCGCATTTCCTTCCTCAATATCCTCCGGGGTCACTGAAGCGCCGATTAGCAACACGAAAGTGATACCTATAGTCGAATAATTACTTACTCCTCAACCCATAGCTGGCTTGAAAGTTGGGGCGAGATCCCCATCCCTCCTTGACAACGCTGTACCTGGTCGACCCGCCGGACTTGGAGCCCCCGGAGCTGTTGGTGCTGTTGGTGCTCTGGCCACCCGAGGACTGACTAGACTTCTGAGAAGGCATTGTGGTTGCTGCGCATGCTGATGTTAGCATTGTGGGAATCTGACAAGGGAAGAGATTGCCCTTGTCATCTTTCGAAGGGGACGAACATGGTGGTGGAGAATGTCGAATTCGAGATGAAGGCTTTGTCTGAGATGGTGTTGACCAAAGAGATTGACCGAGATTGATGAAGGAGAAGTTAGGGAAACAGGTCGCCATTATGGGAGGAGAGAGAAGGGGGGGCAAGGTAGATTGAGGTTGGTCCGGATAAGCTCATTTTTCCGCTTCAAACCTTATTCCATTCTCGTCCCTCTGGGGAAGGAGGAAGTCGGGGCAACAGGAAGGTGCAGTTGACCTCATCGGTACCTACGTCTTCGGAAGCGGGCTGGGATGATGAATCCCGATGGATAGAAGTGTCGGGTCATAGAATACTTGTATTCGACACCTACGCGGGAGGAACACGGGCTCGGTCGGCTCAACACAGTGTGCAGCGGGTCCAACGCAATGCCTGCTAGCTAACATCCTATTGATCTCATTAGGCAGGGGCTTTTCATGCCTCGTGCCTAGGACCCTTTTCACACTATACATTATGTTGGCTTCCAACATCATGTTCAGCTGGCTGACATAATGTCAACTAAGCTAATAGCCAATCAACGGAGCCCATAGCCCGGAGCCAACCAACCAGCCAACCAGCCAACAAGCCAGCCAACAAGCCAGCCAACAAGCCAGCCAACGCAGCCAATATAGCCCAGTCAATGGCCCAGTCAATGGCCCAGTGGCCTTTGCTATAGCCTTGCGAGGCTCATGGGTATATAGACTGCAATTACCAACGCACGCGCGTTTAATAAATTGCCCTATGACGTAGTAATTCAATGACTGGAGCCGTGATGATTGTGACTGTGACTGTGACCTTGACCATAAGCTCGCGAGTTCAATCCCCCCTTATGGTAAGTAAAAAAAAAAAAAAAAACCGTCTAAAAAGTGGGCCAAAACGGAAGAGAGAAAACGGAAGAAAACGGAGGTTTTTTTTGTGCTTTTTTTTTTTTTAGCATAAAGTCAACATTATGTTGAGGGCCAACATCGTGTTGGAACACGCCTCGAGACGATGTCGGCAAGCTGACATTATGCCTGGCTCAATTGCGTGCCAGGGCCTCAATTGGCTGCCACAACCCCTCGCGCGTTGGCAGTGGCATATCAGAGCTTAGTACCTATTGAAAGATGGATAAGTCGATCGACCATTCTTTCTCAGACGTTTACTCTTAGATAGTGAGATGT
>JABFFI010001045.1:0-16542 GCA_013623725.1 Fusarium robinianum | reverse complement strand
GTCTTCTTCAAGGCCCCAGGTCCCTCCCTCCCTCCCTTGACCCCCTCCTCGGGCTTCTCCCCTCAGGTTTATCAAATCCTCGCTCGCTTGTCGTCTTTGCGCTTCCACCTTGCGCCTCTCAGGGCCACTTGGATCGACCGATTCTATCCCCATCAACCCACAATCGCAAGCTCCCCTCCCGAATTCCGAAGACCACCGTCCAGCTTTCCGCAGTCCCTCGCTAGTTGTACCCTGGGTAACTCGGCCGCAACTAATCCGGCAACCACCCTCGACCTCCGAGTCCGCGACAGTGACAAGAAATCCGATCGCTGCCAACATCCACCACCTCCACGGGACAGAATCGCTTTCCCGCGCCGCTCGTTTATTTCCCCCCTCGTTTCCCGAATTCGAACCATGTTACCAGCGGTTGTCGTCCCCTCCCGATTGCGATAGTTGCTTCCCCCTCCTCCGATCCTGACGTCCATGGCCAAGAGACGTCGGACCAAACCGCGGAAGGGAACGCGCTTGCGACCCGACCGCTCTCAGACGAGCACCATGTCCTCGGAGGACTCATACGCTGTACAGAGTGGTCGCCAATCTAGCGACGGAAACATGAGTGAGCATGCCGCCAGTGACGGCAACCAGACTGCCATGACCAGCATCATGGACACGGACGAAGACAACCACCTCGAGGTCGATTCTGACTACGAAGACCGGGACGACGATCTCGATGAGGATGACATGATATCCATCTATCCCGCCAGCCACTATCCTGGCGTTTCCGCTACACACCGCACAGAAACACCATTCTCCCCCAACCTATCTCACGTCGCCGATTCAGACATGTAAGTGCTGAGAGTTCCACCCCATTCAACTGGGTGACACTAACAACGGTACAGAGCTGCATCAACGCGATCATTATGGGCGCAAGATCTTGACTATCGGGAAATTCACGGTCGCCGCTACTGCCGGGAGTATTACATGCCCAACGATGACATTGAGCAGTGGCGACTTGCCCTACAGCACCAAGTCTTTATCCACGTCCTCAATGGCGACCTAACTGTCACTCCGATACAAGACCCCAAGCACATTCTCGACGTCGGCACGGGAACAGGCGAATGGGCTATCAAGATGGCCGAACTACACCCTCACTGCGAGGTCGTGGGCACCGACATCGCCGCCATTGCAGAGACCAAGAGCGTTCCCATGAACGTCTTCTTCGAAATTGAAGACGCCGAGGACTGGGACCGTCACCCCGATTTGTACGACCTCATCCACTTCCGTTGCATGGAGGGTGCGTTCCAAAACTGGAGGTTTATCTACGACAGCGCATTCTTCTCCCTCAAGCCAGGCGGTTGGATCGAGGTACAGGACTTTGACAGCGCCGAAGGCTTGATTAAGTTCGTCTCGCAATTTCCCCCTGAAAGTCCCATCCACAACCTCGTCAAAGACCTCGACATAGCAGCTGAAAAGTCAGGCCGACCAAGAGGCACATTCCATCTGGAACCACGGTTATTGATGGAGGCAGGCTTTGTTGACGTCCGAGCGACTGAGTATTCGATACCTATCACGATTGCGGAGAAATCTGCCGGCAAGATTTGGCTGATCTCATGTCTGGATTCTCTGGAAGCCCACTGTCTGCGTCTGTTGACAGAACACATGGGTTGGGATCCCGAGAAATGCAAGGCGGCTTGTGAACACGCCGCTCGGGAACTGGCTAACTTGGCCAAGAACCCGGAGAAGTCCAAGGGCCTGCAGATCAAGATGCGCGTCCTCATTGGCAGGAAGCCTCACGACGCTCAGCCGACGGATCTAGCAGAGATGCTGGAGAGATGCGGCTGCCCGGGCACAGAGCTAGTTGATGACGACAGCCCTGACCCAACACTACACGCGGGTGATGACGACGATGAGGTACGCGATGCAGGTCCACCAGCGAGCCTGCAAGCAAGGGAGACTGCAGCTCCCACGTCGACATAAGACCATTTAACGGATGCGCGCAACTCTTGGACAATGGATTCGGATGAGCCGGAGTGTTTCTGGTTGAGTACAGAAAAGTCCAATGATTTCTTGGAGAGCTAGCTTTGTGGATTCGGCGCAGAGTACGGGAGGCGGCGTTGCTTGTGTCGGTATGACAACCAATATGTTGTTGGTTTTTGTATATTTTGTCATGATGACTTCCATGGATGGTCTGCATTATCCCAAAGCCAAGGGGTTCCCATAAGGGGGACTACCACTGTACTTTTGAGAGACGGGGGTGATGGGAACTTGTTGATGGGGGAGGCCCTGTTGGTATAAAAGAAAACCATTTACGCATGCATCGGGGGGGTTGGTTATGTGCATATGAGGGGAGTTGAGTACCTACCTATCTTTTAATGTTGATGATGAAGCCGTGATGAAGAACAAAAAAGGGCGAAAGGTGTTGCGTTCCTTTAAATGTGATGTGATGTAATGCCCGGGAGTGCGAGGATGGAGCTACTGTGCTAGGTAGGGTAGGTACCTTAGGCGCCTAAGCCAGCCCGCCGGAAATGCATGTACAAGGCAGCTAATTCATCCGCGGTGGAGAGCTCTCCGGGCCCCGAAACATCCACCATCACTCCAGTCTCCATCATCACCGAACGACAACTCTCCACCAATCCATCCAACTTGAACCAAGCTTCCAGTCACATACCGCCTCTCCCTTCCGCAAAATAATACCAAAAGCCATCCCTGGCTGAAAGACGCGCGGGCCCAGAATCAATCATACAAAACCCAGACCTGTCGAATATGCGTCTGCAAACACGACGCAATGGCCCTTGATCTCCACGACGGCTTCGTCGCCGCCAATGGCGTCACAGATCTCCAAGAGCCCATCTTCTCCATCGAGCACGTCGAGCTACAGTTTTCTATTGCCTCGGACTTTGTTGCAGCACAGGTCGCGAATAATGTCATTATTCTTGCTCTTTCCAACGGGCGGATCTTGAGGATAGACTTGAATCGCCCGGAGGATATCGATGGTAAGGGGGTCTAGTTGGAAGGCGCACACAACTCGCAGCGCGCCGGCCTTGAGGGGGGAGGCGCTCATCTCCTCACATGTATACTGATGGGTTTCATTCGCAGATATCGACTTACCCAAGAAGCCGTCCGAGGTCGGCGTGATACGACGCATGTTCCTCGACCCAACCGCGTCCCATCTCCTCGTCTGCACCGCGCTCGGTGAGAACTACTACCTACATTCCCAGTCAAAGCAGCCCCGGCCCCTTGGAAGGTTACGTGGCGTGGCCATTGAAAGCGTGGCCTGGAACCCTTCGCTACCTACGGCGTCTACTCGCGAGATCCTCATCGGCGCTTCCGACGGTAACATTTACGAAGCCTTCATCGAGACGTCCAAGGAGTTGTATAAGAAGGAGGTGAAGCACCTGAAGAACTTGCACAAGCTCCCCGATGGACCCATTACCGGTCTATGGGTGGACGATTTGCAGGGCAAGACAGATGTGCGGAGGGTCGTGATCAGCACCAACAGCCGACTGTTTCATCTCGTAGGGAAGATCGGGCATGGGCATGATGGGTCTGGGTCTGTCTATACTCGCCTGTTTGAATCCGAGCAGCCCGTTGTCCACGAGCTCCCGCGAGCAGCATCTGGCGCACAATCTTGCCTTGTGGTGTCTCCTGACCCTCCAGATACCACCCCGTTCGACGATGACGTACCCGAACGAGCATACGCGTGGCTCTCATCCCTAGGAGTCTTCCATGGCAGGCTGTCAACTACGCCAGCGGATACCAACCTGGGCGCCAAGGTCTACTCAGAATCTAAGATGCTGCCTAAAGCTCAGGTCGTGGCAACCGATGCCTCGGAGAGGCCAAAGCCAACGAATGAGACAGTAGATGCGATAGCGCTCACGCAGTGGCATATCGTCAGCTTGGTCGGGGACCGTGTCGTCACAACCAATCGACTGACTGGCAAGATGGTGTCGGAACACCGCGTCATCGGGCCCGGTCAGAAGCGTCTTGGGTTTTCGGTGGATATCCAAAAGAACACATTCTGGCTGTTCACGTCGCAGGAGATTTTTGAGATCGTGGTCCGTGATGAGGATCGCAACATCTGGGAAATCATGACCAAGATGCAGCAGTTCGAACCGGCCCTACAACATGCACACACGCAGGCTCAGAAGGAGACGATTGCCGCCGCATACGGCGACCACTTGGCGAGCAAGGGACATTGGATGGAAGCTGCTACAATCTACGGTCGAAGCAACAAGCCATTCGAGGATATCGCCCTAAGTATCATTGATAACAACCAACCAGATGCCCTGCGGAAATTCCTCCTGACCAAGCTTACCACGGTCAAGAAGTCGGCAGTGATGCAGCGGATGATGGTCGCTGGATGGCTGGTCGAGGTGTTCATGTCCAAGTTGAACTCGCTTGACGACACTATCAACACGTACGCCGAGCTCTCGGAGAGCCTGAACTCCGCCGACTCCCGCAAGCTATTAGAGTCCGTGAGGAAGGAATACCAGGATTTCGTTGACAAGTACAAGGGAGACCTCGACCGGAAGATGGTGTACGACGTCATCAGCAGCCATGGGCGCGAGGGAGAGCTCCTCTACTTTGCCAACGCCATCAACGACTACAACTACGTGCTTTCGTATTGGGTTCAGCGGGAGAGATGGAGCGATGCTCTGAACGTGCTCAAGAAGCAGACAGACCCCGAGGTCTTTTACCGCTACAGTACGGTGCTCATGATGCATGTAGCTCCGGACCTGGTTGAGATATTGATGAGGCACGCCGATCTGAAGCCGCGAAATCTCATCCCCGCCTTCTTGGAGTACAACCGGACCTTCACTGGCGGCCCGAACTCGCAGAATCAGGCTATAAGGTACCTGAACTACGCGGTCTACCAGCTCAATTCGAAGGATGCGGCGGTCCACAACACACTCGTCTCGATATACGCATCTCACCAGTCCAAGGACGAGTCTGGCTTGCTATCATACCTCCAGGCGCAGGGTGAAGAGCCCCGATACGATCCCGATTTTGCGCTTCGTCTCTGCATCCAGCACCACCGAACCCTCTCCTGCGTCCATATCTATACCAGCATGGGGCAATACCTCCAGGCCGTCGATCTGGCTCTTTCGCACAACGAAGTCAAGCTAGCCGCAGTGATTGCGGACAGGCCCATGTCGAACCCTCAGTTGCGGAAGCGGTTATGGCTTGCCGTGGCCCGGAAAGTCATCTCGCAATCGAACGGGATCAAGACGGCGATTGAGTTTCTGAAGCAATGTGATCTTCTCAAAATTGAGGATCTGATCCCCTTCTTTCCCGACTTCGTCGTCATCGACGACTTCAAGGAGGAGATTTGCGTGGCCCTGGAGGACTACAGCCGGAATATTGACAACCTGAAGAAAGAGATGGACGAGTCTTCACAGACGGCGACGAACATCAAGATCGACATTGCCGCTCTGGATCACCGGTATGCAATCGTGGAGCCGGGCGAGAAGTGCTACACGTGCGGGTTGCCGCTGCTGAGCCGCCAGTTCTTTGTCTTTCCTTGCCAGCATTCGTTTCACTCGGACTGCCTGGGGCGCAAGGTGCTTGAGCAAGCGGGCGTGGGGAAGGCATCCCGGATCAGGGAATTGCAGATGCAGATTCACAAGGGGCAGGTCAGCGGCGCGCAGAGAGATTCCGTGGTGGCAGAACTCGACGCTCTCGTGGCATCGGCTTGGTAAGATCCTCTGTTCCCTCCGAGTTGCATAGCTTGCATGATGGACTAACAACGATGCAGTATATTATGCAGCGATTTGGCTATCAAGAGAATCGATGAGCCCTTTATCACACACAACGATGATATCAACGAATGGGCCTTGTAACGAATGCGGGTCGAGGCTTCGGAGTGGGCAAGCATTGTACATTTCTGTGTCTGTTTCGTCAACAATTCTAGAACTGCGGGTGAACCCCTGGTAACTATTTGACTTGCGTCCTATTACGAGACCAAGGCGAGCCCGACATTGCGCGCAACATGGATGTACATGCTGCCCCGGTTCTCCGTTACACGCTGTGTTTAGTACCTGCACTCGGTGACGTCGAGCTTGGAGCGGGTGAGCATGAGGATGGAGACGATGACGCCGTAGAGTCCAAGGACTTCGGCAAAGATGAGGATGAGGACCATACCGACGTACAAGCGCGGCTGCTGCGCGCTCGCACGAACTACGGAGGATGTTAGCAGGGCGCTCCCCTTGTCGAGGAGGGAAGAAGGCTAAAGTACCTCCAGCGTCGCCAACGATTCCAATGGCAAACCCAGCAGCCATACCACACAAGCCAACGGCGAGTCCTGCGCCAAGCTGCAGGAAACCAGTGTGAATGGGCATCTTCTCCTGGATGCCACCCGCGATGATGACGCTGGCGACGAGGCCATAGATGGACAAGATCTGGGCCATGATGGAGCAGAGCCTTGTAATACCGTCAGCTATTTTCCTCGCCATATTGTTCTCTCACGCGGGGTTTTTCGATCGAGGTTTGGGGCGCAAGTTTTGGGGTTTCGTACGTGTTCTGCATCAGCATATCCGGGCGGAGGATGCCAGTTGAGAAGATGGCGCCGGCGGATTTGGCTGTCCCATACGCGGCGCCGATGGTGGTGAAGACGATGGAGCATGCGCAGCCGAGGGCACCGAAGAAGGACTGGGGGGTCGGGGTGTTAGATGTGTGTTGGGATTGAGGTTGAAGAAACGTACGGCGTACATGGGACTATGGTTGTGAAGCTCTTGGTTAGTTGGGTCGCAAGTTGGGATGGTATTTGTATCATGGGGGAGTAATGTCAGGGTGGGAGTTGTTCATACCAACGGTCCATGTTGGCGAGAAGAGCGGCATCCATGGCTGGTGTAGAGAAGGGGGTAGTAATCTAATATGAGTACTTGAAGATGTTGAAGATGCAATAAGGGTTGTGTCTCTTTTGAGGATTCCGGTCAGAGGGGTTTCAGCCGCAGTTTATAAGTAACCCTACCTCATGCTCATTCCATTCAATGGGCCTCCGTCACTTATCGTACTACCACACAGACACAGACACAGGCACTCTCTCTAAGAACAATACCATGCGGAAAGGCTCGCCAAGCCACGCCATGGCGTTCTGTCAGCCCTGGCATACTAGGGGCTGGGAGGGAGGAACATGTTTCTATTTTTTGAAGGGGGGGGGGGTTCTAGGCACCGACGAAACGGACGGGTTTGAGAGGTGGATGGGAGATGGGGAGTTTACGCGGCCTTTGTAGGCAGAAGCGATTGTGAAATTGGGAGGGCAGATTAGCGATGTGGGATGGGGAAGATGGGATTAAGGGAGTGGAAGGGGTTGGTGATGATGGGGGGGATTGGTGTTGGTTGATGAGGGAGGAGGTTGTTGTGTTGTTGAAGATGTGAACAAAGGAACCGGGGGGGACTACCCTAGACTAGTCTGGTAGAGTGGTGTTTTGAGGCGTGGTGGTGGTTTCTGGGGTATATTAGAGGCTCTGGCGGTGGGACTCGTGGATTTTGTTGGTTTGTTTAGTTGATTGGTTTTTTTATGGCGCTTTATCGTTGTAAATGATGTTGGTTGTCTGTATAATTGTTTGGTAACTCGTTGCTTTGTGCATTTCGAGATATGGGTACGGAAACAAGACACAGGCGTTGCACCACGGTACGGCTGCGCTTTGCTTGCTCGTACCCTCCGCTTAAAGACGGAAACCTAGGAAACTCTTTCGTATATCCTACGCAACATGCACTTTTATTGCGGGCGTTGAGTATTTCCCGTGAGTTGATCCCGGATGAGATGAGATCACCGTTTCCATCACGACGCTGTTGGTTCTCTGAACAGGCCGTGTAATTAAGTCTGTCCGCTCTAGGTCCCTAGGATATCAGATACGCCCAAAACTCCAAATGTTCAAGCCGACCTTTGTACCTTCTTCCACTGGAAGTCCGGCATGCCACGTCTCTTCATACCCTCGTCCATCTGCCGCAAAGTTCTCCCAATACACCGCATTCCCTGGGATTACCTTGAAGACTACACCCCTTTCATCATCCTCAACCTCAACTTCACTCTCATCCTCTCCTTGGTCCTCCGTCCCCTTCTCCTTCCTACACTCCACGAATCGACACCAATCCCCCTTCACCCCCTTCAACAGCGGAAACTCGGTACCTCCTCCCTTTAACCCGTCCTCCCCCTCTACCCATGCCATCAGGCTGCTTACTCGTCCCCAGCCGCCTGCGTTGCCGCTCCAGTCGAAGTGGTGGTTGTAGTGTCCGCCGGGCCCGTAGCGTTGCGTCCGGAGACGCTCGATCCAGAGGTCTTGTCGCCAGCCCTGGAGGGAGCGTGTGCGGGATTCGATGCAGCGGACAGTAGGGGTGCGCGGGATGAGGGCGACGTGGGAGTTACGGATCGTGGAGTCGCGGTGCGTGGAGTCACCGTCGTTGGTGATTGTTGAGGGCTCGAAGATGGGGTTGCTGGTGGTGAGTTAGCGAGGGGGCTTGTTGCTCGTGAATGCCTCTGGAACCAATATCCATGTTGTCAATTGGGATCGATAACGGATCAATTGACTCCTCTTCGCCCCCTAATCGGCCTCGCTTGAGCCAGTCGGCACCTATCATCCCATCCGAAGCCTCCGAACAACCTACCTTATCTCTAGCAAATGTCCCCTTTCCTCCTCACTCAGGAACCCCTCCAGATACACCACCAACGGCTCCCGACTCAAAACCCTCGCTACGTACGCATCCCGGGGACAATCCGGCGCCGTGGCATTCGGCGCATCGATGGCGAGCAGCGACTCATTGAGCTGTGGCCGGGGCAGCACTACGTTGCGACGCGGGACACGCCCCGGGAAGAGGATCTCGCTGAGGGGGTTGATGACGAGGATGAGGATGGCGAAGAACCCGATGACATAAGAGAACATGACGGGTAGTTTTGTGTGTTGGCCGCCGAGTTGCGCGTCGGCGGTGGTTGGAGTTCAGATCGAAACGTCGGAGGAGTGAGATGACGAGGGCGGGGGAGAAGACATGGTTGAGTGAAGGAAAGGAATACTGGAGACTTGGTGGAGATATGGGACTAATACTCCCGTAGTAATATAGAAGAAGGATTAGTTAGCTCCTTTGTCAGACGGTAGTAATATGAAGTAAGAATAGATTTG
Source organism: Fusarium robinianum (assembly GCA_013623725.1). Classification (NCBI taxonomy): domain Eukaryota; kingdom Fungi; phylum Ascomycota; class Sordariomycetes; order Hypocreales; family Nectriaceae; genus Fusarium; species Fusarium robinianum. The sequence continues at coordinate 7,447 of JABFFI010001045.1, read as the reverse complement.
AGGGCCAAAGCTTCACCTGATTCGGAACTCGACTCTGGGGGTCGTATAGCTGGTGCTTTGGCTTCTTTTGGTGTATCAACCCTTCAACTTGGGAAAACATCTTTAAACAAACACTCTAGTTTCGAAAGTAAGTATTTGGTAGGTAGTTGCTGAGTATGCCTTGGGGGTGTTTCTCTTCCCCAAGAGCACGCCAACTTCTTCACGTTAGATGTCAGAAAACTGTTGCCAATCCTATAAACACCTTTTGGTATACATCTTCCCTCTATTTGAGATGAGTGGGATTCTATAACCCTTCTCGTATGCTCCTAGTTCTACCCGATAAGAGTTGTGTTGTTGTGTTGTCATGCCCGCCAAAGCCATGGGTATCTATCGTACAGCTTCCTTCATTCATACCAGTCCTTTCCCCTCATATCCAAAGCTGATAACCGGAACTCCAAACATGGCTCGTAAAGTTCGATATAGCCGCTGTATGTTCGAGCATTCCCAGAGGAAAGCTACCCCGTCGCTTGCCCCCCTGCATCCCAATTGATCTCGGCATTCAGTATACCCCAGGGATCGCCGCCATCACTGGGGAGCGTGTTGGTGGCGACCATGGACTCTGTGATTTGTGCGAAAAAGGTTTCTTCAGTGGTCTGCCAGATAGGCGTCACGATGCGGTCCTGGAAGGGCCTCAGATCGATCCGATTCTCTTCTGCAGTGTTACCAAGGCCAACGTCGGGGGATGTGTGGCTGCTGACAGATATTGTCCTTGCACCACCAGTTCCTTGGTTCACTGGAGAAGACGCCGATGATGAGTTCGTCCGGTCGGGGAGTGATATGGCCCCAGAAGCCATTTGCGACGATAGGTATTGCCCCCCTGGCTGCCACGCTCTTCTGCCCATCAGTCTCGACGCCAGTGAAGCTCCAGAGGCTCCAAAGGACTGACCCCCCGTTTCGGGCGCGGGACTTGGAGACGCTCGTTTCCGTTTGTGGCTCGAAGGATCTTGAGGGCTCGGAACAGAGATATTACGGGTCACCGCGCCTAGGACGGCGGAGAAGCAGTCCCTCTCGAGGGGGGTGGGCACTTCCTCAAACATTGCCCCATCATCCTCAGTCGTTTTCGATTGACCAGGATGCAATGCTGTCTGTAGATCTGCGAGTTGTTTCTGTCCCGGTAGGAGGGGTGCAGCCTTGGTATGTGTCGCAACAGAACTTCGAACCAGCATCGGGACGGTTGACTTGGACGGGCTAAAAGCGTTACGGTACTTTCTCAAAGACGGCATCTGTATATGCCCGCCAAGGCCGTTCTTTTCCACGTCGAGACAAGCCTGTTGTAGGAATGCTCGCGTGATGGTATGTGTGCGTGCGATGGCCTCCATAGCCTGGATGATGATTTCTAGATTCGAGAAGTCGACCGAGGTCAAGCCGCTGGCTGGATTCTGCTTGGCGAGATACACGTAGACGGTTGTTGCGCAGTACAAAGAAAGGGAGCATAGCGGACTTCTCTGCTCAGAAAACATGGTTAGCTTGCTCAAGGACGAGTTGGGGCGTTGGGTGTATCTGCGTACAAAGATGTTAGGGGAGTGCGATGTGAGATGGATGATTTTGACGATTTCGTCAGCCGCGGCTCTGAGGCGAGCGATACTTGTTTGCTTCACAAAGTCAGGTAGATTGTATTTATCCGCCTTTTCCACCGCTGCGTGATGCAAGCAGATTACAGAGGCGTGGAGGTTGAGATTGATATGACCAGCACTCGCTTCTCGTGCATTTTGCGGCAGGCGAAACTTCTCGGGAAGAAACATAAAGACACTAGACAAGGTGTTGTCTAGCTCTCGATGCTGAGCCCAGAAAGGGCCATTCACGACATCATCGTCTCGGTCGTTGGGTTTGGTTCGGTGGACGTGTTTTAGGATAATCTTGAAGATCTGGCAGGTTACAACAGTTCCCGAGAAGCCAGTATATTGGGCGCCTTGGAACACTTCATCCAAGAAGGGACTTTCTTCTCGTGTGTCAGAAAGGAAAGCACTATCCGATGCCGGAAGTCGGGTTGCAATCTAATGCCTTGTTAGTTGTGGGCGGACGACTGGGCAGAGTATCAATGGTGAACCAACGTCGTCTGCGCAAATCAAACTGGGCCAGCCCGTTGATATACTTGCGTGAGAGTCAATAGAGAAAGCTCCCCAAAAGACCCTCCTCCGTTCCTCAAGTTCCGCCCAGGATAGAGGGGGCCCCAGAGATGGAGGTAACCCAAGAGGGTCTCCGTCAAGTCGATCGAGTCCCATCATGTGGCAGAGACGGACACATCTTGCAGTGCTCATGGTTGACCTGGTGAATAGCATTACCCTGGCCTCATAAAAGGCAATGAGAGCCCAGGCCTGGGCATGATTGATTGTGATGAAGTGTTCACCAACGCTCTACCACCCTCTTAGTTCTGGGCCAAGTGTGATAAGCATGTGCACATACCTTCATCTCATCTGCTTCGGCATACTGTCGAGCCCGACGGTAAAACACCTCGTGATACTGGTTATATTTGGGATTTCCAACTGCCGCCAATGTCCACATGGCATATTGGAGGCACATGGGTGGCTTTCTGAGAGGACCGCCGTAGAAAGCCTGAAGATATCGTCCAGGATGTACGATTGGCATGATTGGAAACTGAGACTGAAAGAAGATGGTGTTGCTATGAGATGATATCAGTTTCCTTTTCTCCTTCACAGATATGATTCTTCATACAGAGCCTCCATGACTTCGTCTGGCGGCAAAGCCTCAGTCGCGCCCAGACTCATCAGCTGGGTGTTGTCGAAGTTGGCATCGAAGTGGCCAGGTTGCGAGGCGTGGTCTTGGGGCATGAACGGCATTTGAAAGGAGTCCGGCGAGACTTGGTTTGTCTGCGACGGGTCGTCTGCAAAGCTCATGCCGGAGAGCTGGATATCAGGCTGGGCCAAGTTATCGGGACTGCCATTTTCAGGGTTGTCCTCGACAGACTTGTTGACTTCTTTGAGATAGTCTTCAACTTGGGCTAGCAACTCAGAGTGAGCAAATTGTGAACAAGGTTGATCTCATAGAATTTCGAAATAATAGGTACCTAGACGAGCCTCCAACTCTTTGACATTTCTACGCTTGAAAGTCGGCTTCCTCCTTGACTCTGGATAGACACATTCATTGTCAACCTTGACGCAACGGCTACAGGCCGGCTTTACTCGGTCACATTTCAGCTTCCGGGCCCGGCATGAGACGCAGGCCAGGGGTTCCGTGCCTTGACCGGCGGAAGCGGAGGAGGCGGAGGGATCGGACTCGGTGGTGTCCGGCGGCATCGTCAACAAACGGGACGGTCACATCCGGTCAACGGGGAGTAGATATCGAGGCGCAGGGGCAAGCACTTCCAATGGGATGGATGGAGGCACTGCAGATAAAGCCCCTTTTCTTACAAGTACGTCTCAGGCAAACAAATTGGATGACGAGGCGCTGGACTGAGGATTCGTATACGCAGTGCGCAAGACCTACGAGGCATCATGCTGCGATGGTCGTGCCAGGCGTATAAACGCGTAGTCACGTTTTCCTATCACGCTGACGAAATGAACATTTCGGATTTCTCAAGTCGGAGAGATTTTGGGCCGAAGGCCGAAGTCTACAAAGTCCGGAGCGCGCAAAATCCGAAGAGCGACGGATGAGTCACCGGGCCACGCATTGATGGAAGGGGGATAATTTGTCAACCGCTTTCCGAACTGACCGAAGGAAAAAAAGAATCATCGTGTGAAGAGCCGAAGGGACGCGGAATGAATCTTTCCAGGGGAAGAAAGGGTGTCGTCAGTCTGACTTGGCGGGTGCACTCACTCATCGTCCTCGTGCGCCTTGAAGATTAACGTGGGGGAAATGACCTACCTATGCTTGCACAGCCTCCTCAGCCACACATGCAAAAGAGAGGAGAGGCTGAAATATTCGCACATATTCGCATATCCCGGGATAATGTAGGTCCGTTGACGAACTCTCGCTCTCACTCTAACTCAAACTCCCCCCGTGCCGACCACCCACAACCTGGACTGGCATCCCTTCCCATCGCCACTCGAGATGAGATGCCCGCCCTTGCCGCGAAAAATGAAATCTGAGGGGGGGATCAGCACGTGCGGAGGCTTCCCTTCACATGCACGCTCGCTGCATCACGCATGTGCCAGACCGTTGTTTCTATGGGCGCTCCCCCTCCACCAGGGGCAGATCTGGGTTGAGAGATCTGGGCCTATGGATGTTTGGCATTTGGCAATGCGATCGCCCTTCTAGCAGCCACACCAAAGAGCGAGTCGTCAAGTCATGCATGGCTCGGAGGTCTCGAAGGAGAAGGTTGCTATAAGGGCGGCGCCATGATCATCACAACTACTCACCAGCTTGCGTCGATAGTCGAGAGCGTTCTTACCCACGCGCGCATCAGTCAGGGCGGAGGAGAGGAGGGGGGGCAAACCTTTGACGGTCGAGTCAACGTTCTCGACCAAAAGTGAGGTGATCTACCAGGAGTGGTCTACACTATATCCAAGCGCGAAAGCACGAAGCTCCAACTTGGCTTGCTTGGATTGAGCCCGCGATGTTGCGCATGAACAATGCTACCGAAGCGAAGCCAAGCGAGGTCAATGGCGGACTCGCCGCCAGCCAGAAGAACAGCCGGCGCGCCTCACCTTGGCCGTCGTATTGAGTTTCGCCATCTAGATCTCCTCTTTTCAGCGCGCGTGTGTGCGTGTGTGTGTGGGCGCGGTGCGTGTAAGTGTAGCATCATCCACAGCGCCAACCTGGACGCCTCCCCCGTCAGAACGAAGGCTTCATGCGCTTCTCGGTGCCGCCGGCCTACCACACGCGAAATGTCACAGGGCCGTCATGGCCCGACAAGAGATGAGGGTGACATTCGCGGACCGCGCCACCGGAGGGGAGGAAACGGTAGCCTGCCATCGAACAAGAGGGCACGGATGGGCACGGATATACACGCCCCCGGACAGCTTTGGGCAACGGAACCGCCTTGTTTCCTGAGTACGAGAGCCTAGTTGGACGTAAATACGCATGAGGCAGGTTGACAAGTGCTGGTGTCACTGGTGGCTGGGCCAAGGGGCGCTATCACCTATCACCAGCGGTTTTGGGAAACCGGCCGATCTTGAGATCGACGAGAAAGGGTCTAGCGGCTTTTCCAAGGATGGCTGAGGGCGAGGTTTACCCTTGGTGCATCCGACTGAAAGGAAAGGCTCGGGTGCTGGGCCGAGCTGAAAGGGAGCTCCCAGCAAGCTTGCTCTCCCCCCCCCCCCCCANNCTCCCCCCCCCCCCCATCAAGCAAGCCAGGATATGGAGGACGGGAAGCGTATCAAGGAACATTACAGCCCTGAAACGATGAAGGCTTGCAGGACGGCATCCGGTGGAGCGGAAAACCTAGTCACACACAAGTCATTTTGTCTCTTCACGTTTTGAAGCCTGTTCCTCTTTCAATCTCTCCAAGGACGACTCCACCACCCGCCAACCCGTCGTCGATCAAGTGTGCGAGGCGACCAGGGGACGTCAATTTTAGCAAGTCTTGGCAAGGAAGACCTCCGCGGAGCCTGATCATCGCCTGCGAGTTCCCTCAAAGGCCTCCACCGCCCGCCACCAGCCCTGCCGGCACATCCTGAAACAATGGCAACGATCCGGTATCAATGCTTTGCTTCGACGCGGATCTCCAGCCATCCCCTTTCTGAGTAGCATACGGACTACGACTGGAGCATCGCGAAATAGTGAGGTTGCACAGCGCGCCAGGCGTCAAAGGGGGCAGGCTAGACCTGGGAAGGGTGAAGATGGTCCGACTTTGGGGGACAGCCGCATCGACGAAGCGGCGGCTTCTGACCCTGACTGAGCCTTGTTGGAAACGGGCTTGGATGAACAGGCACGCACGAGCCAATTTGTTCCCAAAAGTCAATTCCGTTCTCTTCTTTGGGGAAATGGACGTGGCTAAACTTGGAAATCAACAAGGGTTGACAGTGACCAAAAACGTCCGAGGCGAATCGACGCCTCAGCCAAGCCCTGTTTGATTTCGTGCAACACATCCAAAGAGAGTGAGAGGGACGGGCAACATCCGCGGCGGGCAAGAAGATGTATGCATGATCGTCCTTGGTGAAATTATCAACAATGGAACATGACAATGGGGGTTTGTTTGTCTACGGGGCTTGGGGTGCAGAAGGGCTCAACCCTGCCTCCTGTCTCAGACCCTGTGCCGTCCCGCTGCAGTGACGCTGACATATCCCGAAGATCGTTGTCGTGGTATCGCCTGCGAGAAGCCATATCGAGAGGCTACGGAATATCCCGTTCTTTAATGACTACATCCTGGGGGCGGCAGAGAGATGAAGAAAACGGGGTTGCGTTTGAGACATGCAGCCGGACTTTGAGACACGCGGTCTGCGAGTCTTGTCAAAGTCCACCGACACGCGCTGTCGTCACTGCTTTTGGTTTGAAGTGTCTCTCGCTGAGACATTGACAACAAGCCCCCCAAGATTTCCCCAAGGACCATTGACCGTTCGTTTCGTCCGAGTGAGAACAATACTTCGCCTTACCTAGTCGAGCCAAATGTCTCGCTGTCATTTTAGCCACGCGGGCAGTCTTGCCATGGCACTGGTTCCCTCTCCCGTCTTGTTGCTTGGCTGATAGTGCAAGATGAGGTGAGGGACTAAGCCGCTTCCATCGTCTAAATGCCACCAACTCGACTCCGTCCCTACGCCTCGCTCAAGCCATCTCCGGCTTCTTCTCTTCGAAGACAACCAACGTCTTGATGAAACTACCGGCACGCCCCCCCCTCCGCCCTTTCTCTCGACGAGACTTGTCACGCCCTCTCTCTTTCAGCCCAGCTGTCAACCAGACAAGCACAGGTGGCGCCTCCACCACCCGACTCGCCGCGGCGAACGCCCGTTTTTGGTGGGTTCGCTTTTCAAGACTAGCAGCAAGGCAACTTCGTACTTCGTACAATACGGCTCTGTACGGAGTGCGTACCCGCATGACATGCCATTGTAATATCGCCGGGTCTTGTTATGGGACAAAACGCCAACGCCCATTCGCTCATGACGGCGTCCGTAACGGTCTCTCACGAAGGATTCTGAGGCCGTTCGTCCTTGCAGTTAGTTCTGTTCTCTCGCCTCTCCGTGCGTCGTGACGGGACCGGAGTGACCACCGTCTATCAATGTCTCCCAAGGATATCCCGTCTTATGCCCTATTACTTCGAAGGGAATATTAAACACGACAACAGCTTGTGTCCTCGGAGTGTCCACCCGTGCCCTTCTCCTGCATCTGCCGTTCTGCCAGCGAGGTTTATGCTTGTTCCCGTGCCCTCCTCTGTCTCTCTCACTTCTCCGCCCCAATGGGAACTCACCAAGCGGCCCCAAAATCTGCAAAGAAGCGTGGCCACCCACACCACCAGAAGGGGGGAAGACTGGGGGAGATTCAGACAGCAGGACTTCCTCTCCTCTCCTCTCCTCTC